>APFE031045888.1:41883-66108 GCA_000404065.3 Pinus taeda
GTTAGCTAATTAATTATATGTTTATTATTATTACTTATATTATAATAGTTATCCTTATTTATCATTAATATTCTTCTTATCTATTGTTTTAATGTGTAGCATAGTTAATTTGTTCTTATTATTAGGGGTTATTTTATTAATGAATTAAACCAACTGTAGGGATAAGTTATTATGTTAGTTTATTAAGTTAGATACTGAGCTCCCTATTTAACCTAGCTACAATTTTTATAGAGAACTAATGCAATTATTCGTGGGGGGTGAGCAAAGAGTTCCAATTTTTGCTAATTTCCAAGCCTCCATCCCTATTCAGGTTTCGAGGATGTTTTATGATTTCAATAGCTTCTCTAACCTTACGCTTGAAATGGTGATCTTCGTTGGCAATGACCTTGGCATCTTCAAGGCATATATGGTGATTAGTTTTACCTACATGCTCAGCCAAGGCTTAAAAGAACTACATAAATCATTATGATTGAACTCTTCAGTGACTTGTTTAATTCGGTACCGGATACGAAAAATTTGATGATGATAGAGAAGCATTGATTGATGGATGTGAACCTCTAGGGTAAGGTCCTAGCTGATCAAGAACATTGGGCAGTGCTCTTCCCCCATGGTTGAGCTCTTGGGATGAGGAATGGACTTGGTGAGCTCTTGGGGATGAGAGACTTCTTACTAATAGGATTTAGATACTTGAGATCTCCCCTAGTCAGAGTATGCCCTAGTTAGAATCCTCCCCACTTTGTGGGATAACCTCCCCATCTAGTCAATGAGATGAGGGACTTAAGATAGAGTGTGATCCCTACCCCTTGCAGTAGGTAGATCTCATCCAAGTTCATGGATGAAAGTCTTATACCATTTGACTCTCTAGGGTTAAGATGGTTGATCAGGGACAATATGGTAGAATGTGATCCTTACCTTCGATAAGTTGATCTCACCTATTGTCAATGAATTTTAGATAAAGTGTGATCCCTAATCATTGAGGTAGGATGATCTCACCCATTTTCTTTAATTCCAGGTTGATTTGGGCTCCCCGGTGTGGTTCCAAGTTGATTTTGGCTCCCTGATGTTGTTCTAGATTGAGTTAATCTCTCTAATATTGTTAAGGGTTGAGCTAGGCTCCCTGACTATGATGTGGGTTGATTTGGGACTCCCTAATGATGTGTTTCCTAGGTAGTATCGTTAGGCTCCCCTTTGGTAGTGATTTCGGGAGGTAGAAGTGGATCCCTGATAGATATAGGGTGGTAGCTTGAGCTCCCCTCCAATGTCAACTTCTTATTCTTTTATATTCGGGAGTGTTCATCATATGAGTACAATACAAGAAGAGATAAGAAAATATAATAATGGATGAGTAGAGATGAGCAAGGATGAGAATAGATGAGAAAATATGGCATTTGTTAATAAGATATTTATGATGGGTCACATGCTATAGTTAGTAATTTCTCCCTAACTGAGAGGAAGTGTTCATTTGGAAACTCAAGGACAAATTCCCTCCATTGGAAAATCTTCCTCATCAAGGAAGACCCCTCCTATCCCTTGGATGAATTTAATTTGGTTAAGAAAAAATATATTTTTAATATGGAAACCCATATGTTCACAAAAGGACAGGTCAGCCCAAAAGAGAAATTAGACACTCACATATGGCTATAAATATGAGTCAAGTGACCCTCATTTTCACATCATCATGATAATTCTTGTTTCTTTAGTTTGGCTCACACAAGTCTGAGGTGGTTCGCAATGATTGGTTTGTGTAGGTCTAAAATTGCAGGGTCTAAAGCTCACATGCAATATCTAGGGTTTTGGTTTCTAGCCGCAGGGATGACAAGGGCATTTTTTAGTTGCAACTATAGGCTAGCAAGCTCACGAGGGTGGTTGGAGGTTTTCAGTTATATGCATGTACTCTCAGTCTGTAATTGGAAACTAGGGTTTGATTTTTTAGTTGACATAGTTAACCGTAGAATTTGGCAGTTGACTGCATACAATGGCAATTGACTAGAGGATTTTGAATCAAGCTTTTGATTATTAGCTTTGTTGGGTTCATCTCTAGGATGGTGTTTAGTTGATTATGTTGGATAGTTTTGTGGTTGAAGATATGGATCATTGTACTCTCTCTTTGTTGAAACATTCAATGACAATCTAATGAGAAGAATAATTTAAAAGGGTTTCCCCCCTTGTGTGGTTTTTCCCTGGTCTTGACCAATCCTAGTGTCTTTATGCCTGAATATATTTCTTCTATTGTTCCTTCAGGTTCCACTACATTGATGATGATATTTCTCTTTCTATATAATTGCATATATTGTTGAATAGTGTTATGATGGTGTGGGGTGAATTCAATGTGTAAATAATGAAATGCAATTATCTAAAGCAAAGAAAAATATAGCGCTAAGAAAAATTAACAAGCCTCGTGCATAATGGGGTTTACAAACACAGACAAAGCAACGAATATGTACATTAATTTTGAAAGAAAGGAAATATTTCTCTGGCATGCATAGTTTCCTTCTATTCCTTAAGTTCCTCTTAAAACTCTCTCTAAAACCTCTCTATCTAATTTGATCTCTCAATTACATATGAAAACTCTTTTCCATATATTTCTTATACAAATCCAACAAATTCAATATATTCCTAAATTGTCTAAAAAATCCCTGATTTAGCTAGTCCGTCTCCTACATAGAAGTTAAGTGACATTCATTTAACTTCCTAAAAAATTAAATTCCTTCTAGACTATAGCTCAAATATTAAAAAATCAAATTTATTAGGGAATCCAACTTCCCTTGGTAAACAAATTAAGGAATCAACTCCCTTTGTAAATAAGTTTTGACCCAACAGGTCAAAAATAGTCTTAGCTTGTAGATGCTCCTGCATCATACACTTAGGGAAGAAAATAATTGTCCATCAGCTTCTCAGCACTTGTGCCATACTTAGTAATATATGTTGTTTTCATCCATGTAGCATATTCTATTGGTTTCCATTCCCATTTGACCAGATACTAAAGATACTCTTTACCTTTGGTTTTCTTGACTACTTTTTGAACCAAAATTATTTCAATTTCTTTTTAATTTGTTTTGGGAAGTTGCTTCTTCCACTTGCTATTCTAATCTTCATAACTTACAGGTGCATCTGCTTTAATATTGTTTGGTTCCTTGAAGGGATATAGGTCTACTACATTGAAAATTCATGATATTCCAATGTCCTTCAAGAGTTCCAATTCATAGGCATTGGAAGAAAATTTTCTAAAAAAAATACATCGACTAATTTTCTTGAGCTTAAGTTTTTTGTATGTCTCTATAATAAATATCTCCTTTCTCAAGTATTCCATACTAGGTCACCAACTTCAAATTATAGCCACCTTCTTTTCATGTCTTCTCTTTGTTTATGATTGTTTCTTTTCTCCTACAATTTGAATCTTTCATGCAACTCTTGCATGCCCACTACAAATTCTTCACCATCTGCACTCCTAAGATCCTTATTTTCTAAATTCTTAGTTCATGAAATCCCTTAGGGTTCATTCCATACAATATATGAAATGGGATCATTAATGTACTTATATTAGGTGAGTCATTGTAAGAAAACTTAGATTGATTAAGTACCTAATCCCACTGTTTGGGATTTTCATTCACCAAACTCCTCAAAATGTTTCCTAAAGTTCTATTCACCACCTTTGTCTTTCCATCTATTTTTTGATGATAAGTTGAACTGAAGTTCAAATTAATGTCTAGCTTCTTCCACAAGGTTTTGAAAAAGTTGACTACAAATCTTGTATCCCTATCTGATACAATGCTTCTAGGAAACCCATGAAATCTTACAATTTCTTTAAAATATATATATTTACAACATTTCTTGCATCAATATTTCTTATATAAGCAACAAAATGTGCCATATTAAAAAACATATCCACAAAAAAATATAGAATCATTACCTCTCTATGTTCGAGGTAATCCCAGAACAAAATCCATGCTAACAGAATCCCAAGGTCTACTAGGGATTGGAAATGGATGGTACAATCCTATATTTTGGCTTCTCCTTTTTGCCTTCTGACATACTCTACATCTTTCCATAAACCTTTTTACATCAGCTTGCATACATGGCCAAAAAAAAAAAATACAACAAAGGTTTTATTTTCTCCAAAGTGTCCCACTAATCCTCCATTGTGTTTCTCCTTTATTGAGTTGCCCCTTATGGAACATCTAGGTATGCAAAGCTTACTATTCTTTAATAGCAAACCTTCCTGAATCATATCATTTTACCATTGATTTTTATTCATGCTCATTTGGTTTTTACCAACTACATATGCTTCGTTTAAGTTTTCATCACTCTTGTACATTTCCATGATTTCATCAAATGCCAAGACACTGATTTGAAACTCTTGTAGAATTATTAATTCTAATTAAAGCATCAGATACTTTATTTGATGACCCACTAGTATGATTAATTATAAAAGTAAAGTTCTACAAAAATTACACCCATTTGGCATGTCTTTGATTCAACTTTGGTTGGTTTCTTATAAACTACACAGCATGATTATCGCTACATAAAATAAATTCTTTGGGAGTGAGATAATTCCTCCACCTTTTCAAACCTTAAAAATGGCACAAAATTGTTTTTCATAGGAAAATATTTTTGTTTTGAGTCATTCAGTTTTTCATTAAAGTAAGTAATTGGCATTTTTTCTTGATACAACTCTAATGGCAGCTCCACTTGCATTTTTTTCATCCTAAAAAGATTTACTGAAATATGGTAGGGATAAAATTGGCTACTCAATGAAATTTCTTTTAGCAATTTAAAATTTATATCAACTATCATAATCTATCTAAAAGGTTGTTTACTTTCCTTAATAGATTCTATAATGGGAGAAAAAATATTGCTAAAGTTCTTAATAAATTTCTATAGAAGCTTGCAAGACCATGGAAGCTTCTTACCTCAAAAATATTCCTTGGAACAACCTAATTAATAATTTCCTTAAATTTTTTGTGATCCATCATCAACCCATCCTCAAAAATTACAAATCCCAAATATACCAACTCTTTATTCATGAAGCTACATTTATTTAGATTTATCAACATCCTACTAGGTAGTGCTCACAATTCACCTAAGATGCCTTAATTATTCTTCCTTTGTCTAAATGTACACCAAAATATCATCTATATTTTCAATAACAATTTTTTTAGTGAACTCCTACAAAACTTTATTCATTACCCTCATAAAGGCACTAAGGGAATTAGTGAGACCAAAAGGCTTCACTAACCATTCATATATTCCATGATTTATTTTTAAGGTTGTCTTCCACTCGTCCCCTTCTCTAATTCTAATATGGTGGTACCCATTTTTCAAATCAATTTTATAAAATTATTTAGCACCACTCAGACACGAAATTAAATCCCCAATGCAAGGAAGTGGATATCTATACCTAATTGTGATCTTGTTTATGGCTCTTGAATCAGTGCACATTCTCCATCCACTATCCTTTTTCTGACTAAACATTGTTGGTACAGCATAAGGACTCAAATTTTCTTTAATAAGACCTTTGTCCAATAACTCATGAACTTGCCTCTTTACTTCCTCATTTTCCTATGGAGACATCCTATATGCTGCTTTTTTTCAAATACTTGATCCTAGGATTAAGTCTATGTCATGGATAACACTTCTAATAGGAAGAAAACTATTTGGTATCTCATTAACAATTACTGCGATGAACTTATCCAATATACTTCTAATTTCTTTAGGTAAATCATTTATATTTATGTTTTTAAGGTTTACCTTAGGCTTCCAAATCAAACAAAATTGTACCCCCTCTTTCTTAATCTCTTGTAGCAGTTATTTTCCACTCATCTACAATACACTAGGACCAATTTCACCTTTGGCTCCTTCATCTCGCAAGGGAAGCAAGGTATGTTTATGACCATATTTATCAAGAGTATATGTATTTCTTCAGCCATCAGGGATAACTTTCCTATCATTACAATTAAAATGCCTTATAACAGAGGTTTTTGCAGAAGCCCCTATAACAATAACCTAAAAATCCATTTGTAGTAGAGGTCACTAACGAGGGTGGGTGGGTGGATGTTTTAGTGGATGTTTTTATGATGGTGCATCTAAGATATATAAATATGTCGGTGCTTTACTATCAATACAAGCATTAGTTTTGTATATAACATGGTGCATCCTCAAATTTTTTTTTATTAAAAAAAAAGACACAGTGCGCTATATAACATAACACACTGATGCTTGAATAGTTGATAGTGCCAGTGTCCTTCACATAGTAAAATGTCCTCGTGCATACCAGTAAGGAGAATTGCTATAGTTTTAATTTTTCGAGAAATGTGGTGATATTTTCCAACGAAGCCCTGGTGCAGTAAGCTTAATAAAACACCTCAGGGCATCTTATGAAGAGCACTGCTAGGCAGTTATTAATTTCTAAAAAAATATTGGTGCTATAGTAAAAACATAGCACCGGTGTGATAGCTATAGAGAATTTCCCTGAGGTGTCTCTTGAGAAAATCACTGCGATATTTTTTAATCAAAAAAATGTGGTGCTTTTGAATATATCATGTACTAGTGCGTTTGGAAAAACACGCTGAAGGAGGGTTAAATACAAAAACCCTCCCATGCATAATTTTCATTTTTACAATCTATAGTGCAGGAGAGCTTTGAAGCATCGGTGCCACTCTTGCAACATGCAAGCACCTTGATGTTGGTGCTTCTCTTGCTCACCATCCTTCGATACCATTCTCACTATTTGAGTTTTCCATTTTTTCAAACCATCCTAAAATTTGTATTTCTCCATTACGTGTCCAAAATACCTCCCCAATGACCAAATGTCCCCGATTATCTTCATATCTTGGCATGATAACATTGTTGTTCTCAAAAATATGTTTTGATCTAGGATCATGTCTTAATACGAACCACCAATCCATATCCAACACATTTGGGTAAAAAAATACTTAGTTACAGTGTTTTGGGAAAACATAAGGCTCCCTAGCTTCATGTCACATCTTTTTGGAGTTGATAGATATCAGCCCACTATCGTGATCCTCCTTTACATTATTACAACCAAAGGTGTCCTGCCACTTGCACCTAAAAATAACACTTTGGAATGAAGAGAAGTCTGCTTGAATGATCTCGTGTATCTTTCCAACATAACCTAATTTCCCCTGCATTAGGTTTTGATCGCGGTGGCTAGCATGACTTGATTGGTCAAACTTGACTTCCACTCCACAATATTGTGTCATGCATCCATCATCAGCATACTCTATGAGAAAATGACGTCCAGATGTCAATTCAAAGGAGCAGAATTGAGTTAAAATTATACCTAAAGAGAATATAATTACTGAGTTGTTGCACCCAATCCCTATGTTTAGCGCATCCTCTTCAGAACGTGGGAATGACAAAATCCACCATATTTCTCTTTGACTTGATCGACAACCCAACTATTAGGAAATGTCATTGACATATTTTCTTTTAAATGATCATGATAATGCACGCTTCTACCATTCAACCATTTGAATTATTTCCTATCACTCTCCCATTTCCTCCTTTTCTCTTTGTACAATGTGACCCACGATTTTGTTGTTCCCATACTGTAAAGAATAAATTTGTTGATGGATTCAATTTCCGAATTTTTTTATCATTATCAAATCAAACCAACATATATAGTATGTATGAAATCAAAATATGCATTAATATGAAGTTAAATGTGAATATTTATTGTGTAGTAATTTGACAAATGATAAGCCTGCACTTACTATTTATCATGCGCCTCTTTCTATTCGTTTCAAGAAGCTCCACTTCTATTTTGTCTTCATCCCTTTCGTCGTCCCAAATTGCCGCACCTAGTGTGTTTTCAATCTGCTTGATGTACTCATTGGTATAAAAGAAAGACTCGAGCGATATATACCCCTCTGTCATAGACCCCTTGGCTTTTTCTCTTTTTTGAAAAAAACCTTTCAATTTCTTCATGTACCTCTCTCAGAAGAACATCCAATAACAAGAAACAACCCCAACTTTCAACCTCAACTACTAGGTGAATTAGAATATGAACCTGCAAGTCCATGAAACTCGTTGGAAACTCCTTCTCAAACATACAAACAATGTCAGATATCTCTTGATGCCATAGTGGAATGCTAGCCATATGAATCTCCTTTGATGTGATCCAACATACAAATGCAGAGAATTTACATATGGAACTTTGTAGGTCTTAGGGGAAGCCATGGTTCACACGGTTGCGCATTAGTAGAGGATAATGAAACTACATAGTAAATATTTCATTATAAAAAAATTAATTATAAAATATCCCACTACATAAAAATAAAATAAAATATATGTTTTTGGCACATGTACTCTTAGAAGGTTCAAATTATCATGTGATTTCAACCCCGCCAAAGGATCTTCCACAGTGAAGCAATGTCATAGTGAAGACCCATATAAAAAAGCACCCTCATACTCATTATAACTTCCTTTGCCAATTATATATCATATTTCTTTCAAATCCATGGGATATCACATTCTCTGAAAGACCAAGAGGGACCAGTCTCTCCTCTAGTTTCTTGTCTTGGCCAATGTTTCTTTTTAGTTTTTGAAGAAATAATATATCTCCTAATAGCTAATGTGTCAATTTCTTTCAATGATATGTGCCTCCACAAAGAATATGAAACATTTTTAAATATATGCACGGGATCTAGCAAGTGGGCAATTTTAACATGCTCTAAATATGGGAGCTCATAAAAGACAAATTTATTTTTCATCCCAATGGGAAATTTCTCAACATAGGTGTTGAATAATTTTGTATCATCAAACATAGACTCCCCATTTGAATCAAACATTTCTACAAACTCACTCTCCTCATATGCTCTAATTCATTCAGTTGGTGTCATTATTGCAGGCATTTGGGTACTCTCTGGTTTTCCATTGAAATAGATATTTCTCTTCTGTAAGTTTGTTTTTCTAGGAAGAATGCCCTAGAGCAGTCATATATCGGCTTTCGTAGGCGGTCAGACCATGTAAACTTCAGAGAAGATCCACAACATTTATATCCATGATACCCTTTTGCTACAAGACCTACAAAATTATTGTATATAGGTCAACACATTAGCAACCATAAAATTTTGAACAATTGCAACAAATTAAATTAATATGCGAAATAATATTGTTGCTAAGAAAAGAAATAAGAATGTAATTTACCAAAGAAAAATCCTAAGCCTATATAATCATGTATGGTGTAAGCACATATGCCATACAATGTAAAACTCCTCTATGTTCCCATGGGTCTTCATACACCGTACACATGTACCCCTTCCCATAATTCCTTCAATTCATCTACTAATGGTTGTAAGTATATATCCATATTCTTCACTTGTCTTCTACTAGGGACTATGAGAGCCAAAATAAGATGTTCATTTTTCACGAACAACCATGGGGGGATATTGTTATTGAATGCTACTACAAGCAAAACATAATAGTTGGTGTTTGGGAGGGAATATGGGTTGACGCCATCCATGGCTATGCTAAGTCGTAGACTTCGTACTTCATGATCCTTGAATTTTTCAGTCCATGTATACTCTATATGCTTCATGGATATTGAAAATGTTGGGATTCACATAACTCTTGACTCACTTCTGTGTGAGGCATGTCATCCCTGCAACATAGCTAACTATTTGAAACAAGAGAGTCTTTGAATCCTTGGGATTATAGGCATGTGCCTCAATATCTTATGAGGAGGGCCATGTGATTTATCCATTTGTTTTAATTACAGTACTTATCATGCCCACATTTTGGACATATCTCTATGTCTGCATATTCTCCTCTATAAAGAATATAATCATTCTGACATGCATGATATGATATGTACTCAACACCCAACATTTTCAACAACTACTATGCCTCTTCACAGCTAGTTGGCAAGACATTATCACTCGGAAGAACCTTACCTTTGAATATCCTGCAATTGGTGGGGAATATAATTGTACAATGTCAATATTTAACATTCATAAAATCAACCATTTTTAAATTTGATTGTGTGACCAAATATAAGGAACTTGATCAATCATGCAGGTAAATTACCTCAATATTTTCGTGAAACATGCATTCGACATGTAAAAATTTGCTTTCACATTGTATAAAAACATCATTGTCTCCATTTGAGTAGACTTTGACTTGCTGCTAGGTCCAAAGAGAGGGGTAGTGGAAGCATATTTCAGGCTTTCGAATAAGGTATCGGTGATATGAGCATCATCTCCTAACTCATCATTCTGGAATGCATCTAAAAACATTGCCTCCATGGCAGTCATATCCTAGAAGTAATTATATATACCAACCTCCATTTGATTGCCTCCATTGCCAAATTTTGATGAATAACTACTATCATTGTAGTCATTCCTAATTGATGAATTTAGATGTAGTGGGAATTGAAAAGGTGGTTGATTCAATCATCCCTTGTATGCTTCCTCTCTTATTCTTTCTCTTAATGCATCCTTCTGTCGAGTTAACATTGTAATGGGGTGCTCTGAAAGATGGTAGGTGGGTCGTTCATCATCACTAGAATCCTAATTTCTAAAAGTATTAAACGTCATTAGTACAATATGAATGATATTAGTAAGTACACCAATGCAATTGGTTTGTTGAAATTACATTATACCAAACAATTACCATCATTGATCCAGGATTGTGGCTAGAATATGCCATGTTCCAATTGGTAAGGTGAAGAGGTTGTCGATTTTCATCTACCAACTGCTTGTGATATGTTCCTCTTGATAAGAGCTTCTGATTTTTTTGAAAATATGGAGTACTATTTTTTGCATCTAAACTCAATTTTAAATCAGGTTCCTGCAAATTTGGATACATTTTTAATCAAATTAACATGGATTTAAAAAATCCAATTAGATAATTGATATATAAATAAATTATGAACTTACTAGAGATGGAGAGGGAGAACTTTGTGAAGAACTTTGACAATCAATATGGAACGAGATGGAATTTGAAGAATCGACCATTTTATATTATTGAGATTTTGTCCCTACATTTGAGAAAAAATAGAAATAAAAATTTGTGTGCATATCCAAAATTAATCTCGATAACCATATAACCACAATATGAATTTCAGTATAGTTTTCAAACCATTTTTCAAGAATAAGACAACTTAAAGGGGAAAATGTATACTATGAACTTCTATAATTCATGTGGATGCATCCTAAAGGATAAGTTGAGATTAATATGCCATTTTGTATGAAATTAAAATTTCAGATAGCTTTTAAACCTAATTGGTACCCTTATCAAAACAAACTGCACCAATGTGTTTAAAGAATTAACAGCATTGAGGCATTCAAATAATACTTGCACTAGTTTCCGACATTCTGAAAAAAAAAAAATAAAATAAAAAAATAAATAAAAAAATAAATAAAAAATTAAAAAATAAATAAAATAAAAACAAAGAAAATAAAAATTAAATTAAAAAAAAAAATATAATATATATATATACTATATATATATAAATAATATATATTATATATAATATATATATAAATATGAGCATATTGATGCTTCTCAAACAAATATCAATGGTTTAAAAAAAAACAGCACCGCTACCCACGTGTTTCCTGATTTTAAAAAATAAAAATGAACTCAATGCTCTTATAACAATTAGAGCATTTATGCTTTTAAATAAAAACCACATTGTTGTGTTAAAAAAATTAATCATATTGTTTTGGAATTTTGAAAATAAAATAAAATAAAATGTATCATGTTGGTGCGTTAAACAAATTTGGTGCCCCGGCAATGTATGTGCACTTTTTATATAAACACAAGAATGTGCTTGACTATTGAACGCACCGATGTGTGGAGAAATTGAAAAAAAAAACATTTTTCCTTTTTTGAATTAAAAAATGAGTGGCAATTGATTTTTCGAAATATAATTTCATATTCTTTTAATTAGTAAACAGTTATTCACTACTTCATTATTTTACCCAAAATTTCAAGTGATTGATTTGCAAGAGAGACATGTCAGTAGAATTGTGTAGCAACATAATGCTTTGGAGCAACAGAACTATTCAGAAGATCAGAAGTTGAAAGGTATAGTTATTCACTCAAAAACCTGCATAGTAAAAATTTTAAATTGTGTTTTTTATTTTATTAATAAAAAAGTTAACAATTTTTGTTAGGGTTTAATTAAAAGAGAGATCATTTGCAAGAGATACATGTTGAAAGCATTGTGGAGCTGTAAAATATTTTGGATCCGTCAAAAAATTAGAAGTTGAAAAGTATGGTAATTCACTCAAAATCCTAGATAGCAAAAATATTAAATTTTATTGTTAAAATATTTTACAAATTTTGTTAGATTTATTCACAATTCAGAGAAAAGAAACCAAAAACCAAAAAACAAAAACAAAAACAAAAAACAAAAAACAAAAAACAAAAACCAAAAAAACAAAACAAAACAAAACAAAACAAAAACAAAAAACAAAAAGCAAAAAACCCTATATAATAAAAAATTTACTACAGATTTTACTAGTAAATTTTTTTACGATCTATTTTCCTATTTAAATTTAACTAAAATTCAAACAAAAGAAAATTTCAATACTTACCTCAAACTGTTGTTTCTTCTTGCAAAATTTCACCTTATGGTTTAACTTCCTCTAACACTTCACAATTAGGGTTTTTCAAATTATGCATTTTAGATTTAATGGGTTTGTGTACTTGCTATATATATAGTGTTTAAAATGTAAAGTAGGGGAATCAATTCTTGAATTAGATCCAAACCCTATAGGCCCTCTTCCTTTTTTTTAAACAATTATATGTTTTGCGGTGCACCCTTTGTAATGTAAAGCATAAATGCTCCCCATGTAATACAATGCATTGGTATATTATAACATTGTCTATTATGTTCAATTTATTAATCATTTCTCCCAGTGTAATATAACGCATAGGCACACCTCCTCCAAATAGCATTGTTAAATCATTTCGATGTGTTTATTCTTACAAATCACACTATAATAATCTAAAATTAATTGCATTTAATGTTCTAAAGGCACTCGTGCATTTATTTAGATAAATGCTCCAGTTTCCTAGAGTTTTTTTTGTTAAAAATTATTTGATTTATTGAATAAAATATATTTAATGGCTTCTATATTGAATGATACAAGTTGTATATTGATAAAATATGTCTTAGAAGGTCTCAAGTAACAAAAATATTGATTGACACAATGATAACACATCAAAAAAAGCAGAGAATGCGAGTTCTTTGTAAATTATTTACAAAATTAATATGTTTGAACTATATGTAAGTTTAACTAATATGTATTGGTTTTTGTGTGTCATGTAGAGCCACAAAATGAACAAGGTCGATAAGGTTATTTCTAATATAAGTACAGAAGAACATAAAAGCTTGATAGAAAAATTGCAGAATGATGAATCAGGTGAATAAAAAAATAATATTCAATATGAGTTTTTTCACTAATAATATACTTAAGAATATTAGATAACATGTTTCAAACAATCTATTAATTCATATATGTTTAATGTTCTACGTCAAGTCCCACTAGCACAATTAGTTGAGGATTGGCCTTGTTAGCAAGATAACCCAAGATCAAACCTCACAGGGGATGGTTGTGCCCTGTGCTAGGGGGAGAAGACATGTTGAAAAATATAGTCGGATTAGGGTTGGTGTGGCCCAAGTTGGGTGTGATCCCCGAGTGACTTTGACGAATTAAATTCCCAAGGGTCGTGGCTCCTCAAGCCACGGGTCAAACCTTGAGAATCACAGACAACGACAAACAAAAAACAAATTTTCTACAGGGAGCAACAATGAAGGAAAATATCAATGTCATTCTAATAAAATAAAAATTATAGAACATGTAAATGACGATGAATTGGTCCTTATCTCATCTAGAGTGGTGCTAGTAAATTATACATAATTATGAGAGATCTAGTGAAACGAGCATATAAGCATACTTTCTACTTACAATACAAAAATAAATCCAATGATTCTAAGAACCAAATTATATCTAAACTACAGGAAGCGTTTCCAGAGTAATGATCAATGAGACATGTCAGCCTTGCAATAGCAAAAACATGCAACAACAAAAAAGAATCATTCAAAAGGTAATATTCCTAATTGTATAAAATTAATTTCTAGAATTATATGTATATATTACTACAAACCATTTTTTTATTAATAACATTTTTGTTATATTTATTTTCATGTATTATTAAAAAAATATTTTATTTCTTTTTTCAGGATGATTATGAAAATCCCAAATGATCAACGTGTTGATATGTGAAACATGCCAGTAGGAATGTCCAAAAAAGTGTATAAGTAGATGGTCAAAGAAATGGACTTAATTGAACCATAGGAGTCATTTCAACAACAATGTGCTTCAAATGTATGTAATCATGATTGTATTTGTACATATAAAAAAATAATTTAGAATTAAATATTAATTTCAGGTATTTTCTTGCAAAAAAGAAAACAAGATGGAACTCATTTATCACATAAAACAAGATGACAAGGAATAAAATGATTGATTTCAAATTTTGTGAGTAAAAATTTTTAATATTTCCTTATACTAACTCAAGGTCTCATTTTTGTATATTTTAAGTTGTTTTAAGCAACCGTCCTTGAATGTCTTCAAAAAGGTGCTAACATACAATGAAGAGCCATCAGAAGAATTGATTGACATTGGTTTAAATAAGGGTTGTGAGTATATGTTGGCATATCGAAATTTAATTATGGAAAATTTGTAAGTATTTATGTTATTTTACTTCTATGAGTTTATAATTAATAGAACAAAAGAATCCTTTATATTAAATCTATGATTTATAATGGGGTTTAAAACATGCAATGAACAAAGTATGGAACTACGCCAGTAAAAGACTTGTTGCAACAAAGCATGAGACTTCGTTTTGAAACCATGTGCACAGTTTATGAGTCACTTCTTGCTATGGTACATTGTTATTCGATTTACATTGATGTATATTATTTATTTCAATCTTCATTATTTTCACCAATATAGATACACTCGTTACACTTTATTTTTAAGTTTGCAGATGGAATTGCAAGATAAAGAATAAGAAAACAATCAATGAAATAAACAAAACATTCCTCCAAATAACCCAAGTCATGAAAGTAGCTCGAGCACTGACAGTAGTTCCAACGAAGAATGATGATCGATTTGGATATCAATGCAACCTATTGTATTTTTTGAAATAATTGTCTATGAAAATCATACATTTTGTTTGATGTAATGGACAAAGTGTCCCAATTGAAATACAAGGGGTTACCGATAACAATCCCATTTTGTATGACAAAGAGTCTCTTATTGATATATAATAAAATACATTTTAATTTATTATGTTGTGTTATCCAATGTCACTATGAAATATTACAACACTGATTAAATATATGGATGCTTAAATATTATAATGAAGAGATGTGAAATTTGATAATATAACAAATTAATCTAAACATCATATACAAATGCACTAATTGAATTTTAATTTATATGAATATTGTTATAAGATATATGTCGATTTTTCGATGAATAATGAATTTAGAAATTACAATAATTGCATTGTCACAGGTCGATGTTTACAAAAAAGAGAAAAATCTCGTTAAAAAAATTGGTGTGTCTATAACATAAAAACACATCATTGTGTTATGTTATATAAAAGCACCATGATGGTATCCTTTTCCATTCCTGGTGCCTTTTAAGAAAATGAGAGTAGTAGTGTGTTTATCTCTTCAAGCACCAACCATGTTTGAGAATAATGCCCCAATGCATTGTAATTCTTAACGCACCATTGCTTTCATATAACTAACTCCCTCATCCTACAAAATATTATTTCCATCCCAGTGCATTATGAAAACTAATAGCACCAATCCTTTTGTATAAATAATGCATTGAGGCGTTCGTATAACAATATCCATTTGCGCTACAAGTTTAAAAAAAAACGCCAGTACATCAATTATTTTTTATGTGCCCCGGTGTCGTTCCTTAGAAGAATGCCCTGGGGCGTTTTTATCTCTTAGCACCGGTATGGTATATATTACGCACGGGTATTATTTTCATTCAATGCCTCGATTTTTTTAGTTATGCATATCCCAGTGTTATAAATATATATATATATATTAAAATATATATATATATATAATATAATATATATAATTTATATAATAGTGCACCAGTGCTACTTGTTCCATTAAGCACACCAAAAAAAAATATCTACTAGAACCTTTGGCCACCCATATTTTTTCATTTGTGATGAAGTTCTGTTAAAACCTCCACTAAAACATCTTCTATCCCAAATAGATGCTTTAGTGGATGTTTTTTTACATTTTTTGTCAATTTTATAATACTTAAAACCTTTGTTATAACCTCCACTAGAAGGTATCTTTGTTATAGTGTATCATATCTCTATATCCTTCCCAACAAAATATGGAAAACATCCAATGGCATCACATCACATACAATCTCATATTTATATCCCCCAATCTAAAATTATACTTTACATTATTCATTAACTATAACTTCATGACCTTTTTGCACCCATGATACCTTGTAAGGATTAGGTGTGTTGTCCTTTTCAATTCTAGATTCTCTACCATTTCAGTGGAAACTAAATTATTTGTGCTACCACCATATTAATACTTTTCAGTACTTATCTTTATATTTTCACACAGTCCTAAACAAAATCTTCCTATGAGTTAGTTCTTTAACTTCCTTCTTTGAATAAATCAACACTATTTTCATTATCAAATACTCCCATTCTTTAGGAACTTCTTCAGTTGTACCTAAGTTTACATTCTCCTCCTTTTCTTCTACAACATGAGTACCTCCCTAGTTTGTTGGTGAATTTTCATGCTATCCCCAACATGTGTCCTAACTTTCCACATATATAAAATATAGGTTGATAGTATATACCTAGACCTCTAGCTCTAGAAAATGATCTCCTTCCTCTTGAATCACCCCCTCTTGGTGATCTCCCAAAATAACTTCCACTCTCTTCTCTTGGAGATTAAAATATCCCTCTACTACTTGCTTTTCCTTTGCTTCTTGTAGGAATTATTCCTCTACTTCTTTGAATCTACTTCCTAGAGATATTCTCTTTTTCCTTTATGGAAGCTTAATGTGCATCCTCAATTGTCCTCAAGAATAACATGTTAATCTCATCCTAAATCTCAAATCTCAAACCATTAATGTATCTTGCAACTTTCTCAACATCCTCCTTTACATGACTAGATCTAATATTCAATTTGTAAAACTCCCCAGTGTATTCTTTGATTGACATAGACTTTTGTCAATATTTTGTCATTATTCAAAATAATTTAGTTGATAATATTTGGGTAGGAATTTACCTTTAAATTTTTCCACCATTATGTCCCAATATTTGATTCTATACTTTCCTTTCCTCTTCTATTTTGCATGTACTTCATCCCACCATAAGGTTGCATGGACTTTTAACTTGGTCATTGCATATTTTACTCTATTATCTTCATAAAAATCCTCATAATCAAAGTAATTATCTAAATAATTGATCCAATCCATCAAGTCATCAACATTTAGGTTACCTTTAGACATTAGTACCTTCCATTTGGGTCTAGCAGTTATCTTGGCTATCATTTTCTGCATTTTATCTTTTGTCGATTCTTCCACTTCTTGCTTAGTAGAATATTTTTCCTTTACTTCAGTGACATCTCATGTGTCATCTCATCTCCTCTATGTATTCTCCATGGTTTCCTTTCTTTCTTGAAGACGCATTACCTCTTCTTTCGAGGTCTCATTTTCTACAGGCCTCCGTTGAGTTGCTCCTATAGTTTCTCATCATCAATATGTCACTTTTATTCTCTTTCTCTTATACCAATCTACTGTCAATAGTCTCAATTTTCCCCAAATTCTCTAGTTCCCTGGTGCTAACCGGGACAATCCACAGGACAACATTGTAACCAAGGCCCAAAACCAAAAGGTGCTAGCCTATCAAACTCCTCCAACCATTGGCACTTTCTTCATTTTAACTCAAGACAATAAAAACAACATGTCAGTAGTGGTAATAAATTAAAATTACCTTGAAATTTATCATTTAGTAGGCCCACTAGTTTATAGGGCTACCCCAACGCTTAGTGACACTTCTAACTTTAACCACTCCAACATTAGTCCAATAGCGATAGACCAACAACATATTTTAGGAAATATTTCGTCTTCCAGTTCCAGTAATCAACAGGACCACCTCACACTCATCAATTCTCATAACCCTTTAGCGCTTTTCTCATAGGGAAATGGTTGTATGACAAGGCTACAATTGCCAAGGAAATTTCTATCTATCAGCCTCATTAATTGACAAAATCACCCTATGTTCATTTGATCAGTGTTGAAAGGATTGATTATCCAGCTCTTTGCTAACTTTTGATGGCCAAAGGCCGATAAATGGGAAACATATACGAGGAAAAGGTTTGTTAGTTGATGTGACTACCGATGCTTTTCAGATTGGCAACACAAAGTGTTGCCAACTCCAAGTGAAAGGTTATGCTTACTCTAGTGTTTGATGGTTGATAGATAGGAAACGTTGATAGGAAAGGATATGTCATTGTCAACACATGAAATGTGGAAAACAAAAAAAAAATGAAGTGTTTATTCATTGAGTCTTTACGACCACAGCTAAAACATTGTCACTCTACACCTACCTAGTTAATCTGCAAATGAGATTTGAATGGGTTGGTTAACACAAAATCTCATGCATATATAGGATTACAAACACAAAGAGATTAGTGAAGTATGTATATAATCCTGAAAGGAAAAAGAACAAATATATATATAAATATATATATATATATATATATATATATATATATATTATATATAATATATATATCATGCACAATTTCCTTCAAATTCCTCTTACATCTCTCAAAACTCTCTCCAAAAACCTATTTGTCTAATATTCTCTCTCAATTACATATGAAAAATATTTTCCATAGAGTTCTCATACATATCCAACAAATTCAACCTATTCCTAAATTGTCTAAAAAATCCCTAATTTAGCCAGTTCATCTCATTTACATAGAAATTAAGTCACACTCGTCTAACTTCCTAACAAATTAAATTCCTCATAAACTATAGATAAAATATTACAAATTAAATGGCTTATGAAACCTAACTTCCTTTGGTAAACAAATTAGGGAACCAACTCCCTTAGTAAATGAGTTTTAACCCAAGATATAAAAAATGGTCTTGACTTGTAGATGCTCCTACATCAATTATAATACATCTATTTTTGTAAAGCATTTTCTAGATCTTATTTGTGAATAGGATTGAGACCTTAACGTTGTGAACCTTATCCACTTGAAGTGATTTTTTTTGGTCTAGTGATTTTTGTTGGATTGAAGTGAAATGTAAGCTATTGTAACAAATATTTCAGATGGAACCATAAGGATGAAACTTCATAGGAAATAGATCTAGGGAACCTCGAGTATCGAGGTGAAATTTATAAATTTGTCATAAGCTTGGATTTTAAAAATTTCAACATGATTCCATAGATAATTAAATTCATATTTCCTTCTTACCAATTTGAAGGCTACATGTTTTAGTTGTTGAGCCCAAGAAAGGTTATCAGGTAGTGAAACCCTAATGTACTTGAGGTGAACTCTTACACCCTTGAAACGGTTTTATGGATTGAAACTTTAGTTGTTGTTGTTATGAAAGTATGCTTTCACTTGTGATAGGTGGAATATCTAATTCCTTGATTTTTAGTATATGATTTATGAGTGTGGTACCTAAGAGGACCTATGGTACATAGTTGATTTGTTCTGGTGGACACTAATGTTTGGAGTGGATTGATGCATGTGATAGGCATGTTTAACCACTTTATTTTTTTTTTTTTGAAGCTCATAAAGTGATGATTCATTTAGTGATATATTGATGATTATTGGTTGGCCTATTTTAGTTGAGTTGTGACTCAAGATTTTATAGGAAAGGTTGTGTTATTTAGTTTTAATTATTTTTACAAATTGGAGGCAATTTCCATTATTATATTAAAGAAATATTGATATCAAAATTAGACATAAAAGAAAAAATAAACTATAATAGATTAATATTGATGAATTTTCAAAGGGAAAGAAAAAAAAAAAAAAATCATTTTTATATCAAATTTTCGACTTATCTTCCTATATATTTAATTTTGCATCCAATGGGTGCCTACACTTGAAATTTGAGTAAACTTATAAGGAGATATGTTCAAAACACAATTTTAAAAAAATGTACTTTTCCTTATTTCCCTCCAAAATGATACACCCTTATGGTTGATATCATCATCTTTAACCTTGTTAATTCTTTTAAAAGTCATTTTTGATAACGCATATTTTCTTTTGAGGCCCATTTTTACCTCAAAATTTATCTCGTGGCACTTAGGGTGTACATTTTGGACATTGTAATATTTAAGAGACTAACCATACATGTGATAGATAATGTAAATTTAAACTATTGGTGAATCCCAATAGGTCATCTTATGAATTTCAAGAATGTGTGGAAGGCTATCTTGGAGATAGGTTCAAAACATATATTGGTTGAATTAGTGTTTTATTATGAGCTTGCAACTAATGGGAGTAATGATTAGTAATAGTGACATGGGTCAAGAATTCTCAAGGAAATGAATTTGACCTTGATGATCTATTTCTTTAATACAGACTCTAAACTAGTGAGGTGCATTAGAGGGATTCGCATGTTCATGATTTAATCATAAATTTATATGGGTTGTTAGTACTTTTACCATGAACTTGATATTTCATGATCAATGACTTCATATGTATACATACATTTATCTTGTGTTTTTTATAAATATAATTCACTTACCTTTGTCATATTTAGAGATGTGATTATCTTTGTTGGATGTCTTAAATAACACTTTATATGGTTCCAAAAAAAATTGGGCCATGATGTTGACTTTAGGGATGTTGGAGTTTTTATAGGTCATTATTTATGTCTTCATTTTTCTATAGTTATTTCATTGTTCAAGGAGAAGCAGTGATGCAAGGTAATGTTCCTTTAGCTTCATCGAAGTTCATTGCTTATTTTGAACACCTAACAAAGGAGAATTTCAATTTGAAAAGGGAGTATCATGATTTGAAGGTTTAAACTAAGTTCCTTTGACCTTGTTCTCCCTACATGTTCACCATCTTATGGCCAAGTTTCAAATTTTCTAATTTCTTTCTTAGAGAGAGATATACCTTTGTGAGAAGTGATTACTTGGATGATGAGGTGTGCATACTTATAAGAGAGACCTCACATTTTGTGATCTAGATATAATGTTGATGCCATGATGGAGGATTCTTCTTTCAACAGTGCATTGAATAAACTGTAACTAGGTTCGATCTTCATAAATTTACTTTTGGTATCTATATTTATACAAGACAATAAATATTATTTTTGTTATATTTATCAATTAGTTTCTTGCTCATTGAAATAGGTATAGCACATGTCAAAGCAATATATGTAAGTCAAAGAGTCAAAAGAAATTATTGAAGACCCTTAAGGGCATGTTACACCATGTATATGTTTGTATAAGAGTCAAATATATCCCTCCAAGCAAAGTCACAAGTCCTCTCCAAGCAACGACATCACCAAAGAAGCAATTCCGAAGAAGAAAACTCAAGTCAGCCTAAAGGAGGGGCAGACCTCTATATATAGAGGTTTTCCACTCCTCCAATGACAAGCAATCTACCTCTAAAATCAGCGAAGAATATAGCCGAGAAAAGGGTGAAAGAAGTCAAGTTTAAGGATCCTCTAGTGCTACGAAGAAGGAGAGACCTAAACCAAAGTTTAGAGGGTTGTTCTAAGGAAGAAATACAGTCACACGTGTGAGAAAAGGAGGACAATATGTGGTCACCACAGCAACAAGATCATAGTCATATATATCTCATTATTTGGGCTAGTAGCTTAGGCCTATAAGGCCTCCTACTCAAGCAAAGAAGAGGGTCTCTCAAGCGAAGGAGAAAGGAGCCAAAAGCATAAGGGAAACCTCCCACACGTGCGAGAAACTAGGGTTGCACTATTTTCATATCAATACACATCAAGAAGAAGCTTGGTTGGGTGGGGATAAGGAAGGTATCCTCACTGGTGAAGGATCTCACTAAGGATCAAAGATTGGAGTCCCTTTTAGAGCTAGTATACCAAGGACTATCAATAGTTGAAAGAAGAACGAAGTGCCGGAAGGAGGAGGACGAAGTGTCAGGAAATGAAGTGCAGGAAGGAGGAATGACTTGACTTGTGCTTGGAGGATATTCTTGTCAAGGGTCCAAAGTTTGGCATTGGTCAATAGAAGCTTCAATAAGATAAATTTACGAAAGGGTTTTCCTCTCTAAGAGAGAGAGGTTTTGCACTGGCAAAGATCCAATATCTTGTGTTCTTGTTTCTTGTGTTTTTGGAAGCAGTTTGATGAAGTTAATACACACACAATAATAATAAGAGAAGAAGATCAATAAGTGGAGGCCCGACAAGGGTTAGGGTTTGGGTTGGAGTACTGAAGACTGATGCAGTTCCCTCCTGCACATGCACCTATTCTGTTCTAGTCGCACTGAATCATTCTTGCCTGGCGTCATTTTCACGTCAATAATCTTCCCGTTGCGGTTTGGTTTTTACCTATCCGTTTTTCTCACCGCCCTCACCTCGACCTACTCTACCTCCTATCAATTTCAACAGCAATGGGCTCCAATTTTTTATGGCGGCAGCTGGCACGAGTCTTTTGAGGCGGTTACGGAGGACCTTGTGGACTATTCAGAAGACCCATTAGAGGGCGCCCCCATCTGGACATCTCCCCATGCAAACCCAACAAGTTTGTTCCCTTACATTTGTGAACTGACCAACACCATAGTGTCATTGCCCTCAATCTTAGGACCCTCATGCTTGGTCACCCCCCCAGCCAGCTTTTACAACTCCACCTTTGACGTCATCCACCCTAAATTTTGTGGCCCATTCCATAGGCCCTAACCTAGCGACTCCTCCACAGGCTACACATCCTTCCCTCCATCAGCTGGTTCCCACAATCCCTTTGTTGCACTATCTAGTGAACCCTTTGCCACTTCACTTGGGCTTCATCTGATAGTGAATTCTCCACCACCCCCCCATTAGGCAGTTTCACCAAAGTCCCTCCCATCTCCAATGCCTTCCCCTCTAGGCCATTTTTAAATCTTGCAAACCCTCATTCGAGAGGCACTCAGCAGGCCCCCTCTAATGTAGGGCATAGGCCAAGTAAGAAACATAAGTGTGTAAAAACAATAGCACAGGATGTCATACTCAGCTTGGGTGAAGATATACAGTGGGGAGGCATCATGGACACTGCAAACAAAGTTCTGGTTGGAAGAGTAAGGGGATGAAATTATATTGCGGCCTGGTTGAAGCAATGGATGGTCGAGGTTTGGGGACAACACTTGGTCGAGATTCCCCTTGTCCAAAGCTTCATCAGGGGCTAGTTCGCATTGAGGTTTGCAAGAGTTGAGCATACAAAATGGGTCTTGTCTTCAGTTTGGCATATTGAACAGGCTCTTGTCCTCCTGCACCGGTGGAATCACCTTTTTGATCCAGAGAGAGAGTAACTCAGGGCTAGCCCCCTTTGGGTCCGGCTACCATGACTATCCCTACAATTCTAGTCCAAAGACATCTTTCAATGCATAGGGAATGCCTTAGGTACGTATCTGGAACATGACAAATCATTATTTTCGACCGCCATGATGACATATGCAAGGATACTGATACACTTAGATACTAGGGAGGGCCTTCAAGAACACATTACCCTCCAATGGAGGAACTTCTCTTGGCATCAAATTCTGGATTATGAAGGGGTTCCCTTCAGGTGCAGGAGGTACCATAAGGTTGGTCATCTCTTTCATGACTGCCCCCTTAACAGCAAAGCAAGAGCAAGGGAGTTTGGCAAGGAAATTCTGACCAAGGAACCACAAGCTCAAGCGGAGCACCCCCTGAAGATGCAAAGACTCATGTAGACTCTGAAGCATCCAAGGAGATACCTACAAAGGAGGCCCTGAAGAAGCATGGTAAGACACCTCATCAGCCTCCATCTCCTCCACTCACTAGGGAAAGGGTGGTTGTCGGGGCTGCATTATCTTCGAGTATGAATACTTCTATACCTTGCTCTATTCATATTTTTTCTCCGTCTGAAAGTATCGCTTATTCTACTTCTATTAATAATAAGGCCACATTCTTCACTTTCCCCCCATTCCACTGGCTTTCCCCCTCCATAACCCCC
>APFE031045895.1:0-16970 GCA_000404065.3 Pinus taeda
TTGTGTGGTTGACCCATAATAGTGATGCTGACTGTTGATGAAGTAGCAGGTGCCTACATAGATTGGGGTGGGAGGGAACATCTCCAAACAACCCAAGCTAGATGCTTCTATGATGAAAATGATGAATGCGAAGTAGGTGCCTACTAAAGCGGGGTGGGAGGGGACATATCCAAAGGAACTTGCTTGGAATGCTGCTCCAGATAAAAAAAATAATTTATAATGGGCATAACTTAGTTAATATAAATTAGAATAGTTATTATAACCTATTTTTAGAAATAGAATGATTATTATGCATCTTCCCGTGTGTTTGAAATCCCTATCTGAACACTGTCAAACCTTAGATTCGCGCTGCAACTGTCCGACAGTCACAAAAGTTCTGAAAAAATAGTTGATTTTAAATCAGTGGTGTCTCCCTCTTCTGAACTCTAATTCGTTCAACTTTTTGAAATTGGGCGACTTTTCAAGAGGAGCTCAGATATGCAATCATTTTTCTAAAATTTTTCATGAAAACTATAAAAAACGATAGGAGAGCTGCCATCCACGAATTACCTTCAGAAACATTTCTCCAACATAACTGATTTTAAATCAACAATATCTCGCTCATCCAGACTCCGATTCGGTTGACTTATTTTTTGAATTTGGGTATGTTTTCACAAGGAATATAGATAAGTTATTATGTTTTGTAAATTTTGCACCAAAATTTTAATATCTGATCTGAAAACTTGCCACCCAAAAAATTCCTGAAAAAATATTAAAGAAAAAAATCTCGCTTTGCCCAAGAAAGTGGTCTATGGAGGTCATAACACGTGCGTGAAGTGTGTTGAATATTTCTACAGAAATTTGAAACAAAAATATGCATTAAACCCTCAATCCCATGGAGTCGTAACTTGAATTTGATACAACTGATCTGGATCTTGGGAGGCCCCCAATATCTAAAGAATTGAAATGGATCTTGGGGGGGTGGGGAGGGAGGCCCCCAAGATCTGAAAATTGGAATGCCAAAAGAAAATAGGAGAACACAAATTAAACAAATCCACTGAGAATTTCTTTTATTAAAATAGAGAATAACTGTAAAAGATACATTGTGGTGGAAATATGTCTTTTTACGAAATGCAACTTGTTTCTTTATAGTCTTTTTTAGTTATAATACCATAGGTAAATTCCATGGGTGGGAAGATACCGTGGGTGATTGAATACCATGAGTGGATCTCAGTTACAATACCATGGGTGGATGCCACTTATAATACCATGGGTAAATTCCGTGGGTGGATAAATACCTTAGGTCGATTAATACCATGGGTGGATTCTAGCTACAATACCATGGGTATATTCCATAAGTGGATAAATACTATGGGTCGATAAATGTCATGGGTGGATGCCAATTTCCATCTAGATCACAAAAATTCCTGCCATGACTGCTCCTTCTTGTTAAGTTCCTCTACCACCAACAATTTAGTCATTGAAAAATGGAATAAACTAGGATCAATAGGACTTCCTTTGGTTTGAACGCTATCAACCATCTTACAAAGACTCCTAAATAATTAGTAAAAAGATTCAAAGGGATTTTGCTTGTAAAATGCATTAGGAGCCTAATATGATAGTGATAAACCTTATTGAACCTCCCTTCACATGTGAAATACCTTTGAATCACCTCCAGTAGTTTACTATGGTGGTCTTGTAGATAACTTCTTGGAACAACAAACCAATAACCTTTCTGATATTTTTGTTTGAGAAAATATTTGAAATGAACCAAATAAAAATCCATACCCTTAAACCATTCCTCACCATTAAAAGGGATCTCACTGGCCTTAACTATTGAAAGGGCTATGAATTTCAAAGTAAGCTCTCCCACCTTTTCATGCAAACCATGAAATCCTTTGGCAGACTCCTTAGTAAATTGTAAACTATACCCATGAATTTTTTCACAAAACTTCATACATCCCACGTTCTCAAACGTTATTCTGATGGTTGGGTCTGTATTGGTAACTGTGACATCTTGTTTCTCAAACTTAACTATGGCACCTCCCTCGTGCTTCTTGTCTTCTGGAGTTGACATGATCTTTCTCTTGCAACATTAGATAGTTTAAGGTTACAAGCAATTTGTTTCGTGTAAGAGTGGAGGAGTTATGATATTTTAAACATTTGATGATAACTTAAGAGACAGCAAGTATTACAAAGAAGGCTAAACAATGTAGACTTTCTTAGGAAAACCCTAAAAAAGCTTACAAATTCATAACATTTGACAGAGAACCTTAATGGGACAGTCGCAGCACAAAAGATAGAAATGCAACGCTCAAGGAATTTGGGTCTTTTAACACTTTTAAGCATAAACACTCAGGGCAAGAAGCTTCAATCTAGTTTTAAGACCATGGCATACATTTGATGTGAAGGTTATGCAGGGAAAAACATGTTTTGGTAGCGACAAATATGAATTGTAGACCACTGTGTGGAATCACTATGAATAAGATAAAACACAATGTAAAAGGAAAATAATGCAGCGATTTCAAAAAGGAAGAAACAATCAATTTATCTCTCTTGCAGGCCTTTTACAATTTTTTCTAGCTCCTACATGAAATTTGAGGATTCATCTAGGACTAAGGAATAAAGATAGACTTGGTTTTTCACCTATGAAGAAAGTTCTGCCATCAATATGCGAGAATTGTAGCACTATGTGAATTCGTAGCTCCCCTGCCTTCCTTTCACATCGAACCAAAACATTCATACCACGACTTTTGATGGAAATGGAGAAGAACTAAGTGATGTCGAGTGAAGAGGAAAGTTAAAATAATCTTGCAAAATGTCCTGGAATAGAAATGATGGCAATAATTGTGATTGGAAATGAAAATTATGAATGTGCAACACCTCCTAGAAAACACAGCACATGGGGCAAATGAAAGGATTCTCATTCTAACTGTTGTCTTCCCACTGAGATCATAACCTATCATTGAAATAAAATTCAAACTAACTCATCATAGCCTCCAAATATATGCCTAATCTATCTCATGATTGCTTTGATGTAGACTTAATCTCTAAACTGAGGTGACCCACTTATGATGACCAAGGATGGTGAATAACTTATAATAACCAAGGATTTTTATGATATGATATTTTCACTCTTTCCATGGTGACAAAAACTTACCTATGATTACCCTTTGATAAGGAAATGTCATGAATTTAGAGATTTGGACCTTTAGAAAAATAAACAACTTTACATGATAATTAATCTAAATCTAAACCTCTTTAAACCATAATAGTCAAGTCATCATGACTAATATATACAAATTAACCTTAGATAAATAGAAAGACTAACTTGACAAAGGTTCCTAGACATAGGACCCTAACATAGGCTCTAATGGGGATGACATCCTCCCTGTGAGGTGCCAAGAACACCATAGACTAGTAGCTTTATCTATTGGGTGCTTTATTGACTATCAACCAACTAAGACTGGCTTGATTGACTGTAAATTTTTATTACATGTGGTAGCATCTCATCGAAAACTCAGGGCATTCACTTTAGGCTTCAATTTCTGATGGAAACCACACACACCTGTAATATTGAGAATCAAAATGTTATGTATAATGATGTGTTCAAACTAGATAAACTCAAGTGAATTGGTGCTTGAATAACTTTCCATTAATAGGCCCTCCAACAAGTAGTTCCCCTGTCAAGTCTTTCAACAGATAAGCATTATTTCCATGGAAGATGTCAATTTTATAAGATCCCTTCCATAAATTTGCAAATTTTCCATGCTTCTCCTTTTCTTCATTCCTAACATCCCATCTCAACAGAAGGTCATCAATCTTGAAATCATTAGCCTATATCCTTTTATCATGAATCCTCTTAATCTTGTCCTCGATGAGTTGAGTTTTATTATAGAACTCCTCTCTAGTCTTTTGTAACTGTATCATCTGATTAATCCTCCTCTGCATATCATTTGGTTCCACTTCTTCTTCCTGCAATAATTTCATTATTGGAACTCCTAGGGAAGTAGGAAAAACATCATCAACTCCATAAACCAATTGGAAAGGAGGCATCACAATTTATTTCTTGGTACTTACCCTATATACCCATAATGCATTGATTAACTTCTTATGAAAAGCAATTTTTTTCTCCTACAACAACTTATTTATGATATTCACTAAGCTCTTATTAGAGGACTCATCCAAACCATTTCCTTGTGCGCAGTAGGCAGTAGAGTGACCAAGAACTATGTTATATCTAATGCTGAAATCAATCATCATATTAGAATTAAATGCAACAATGTTATCAGTAATAATCTCATGAGGAAAACCAAATCTCAAAAGAATATTACCTTTCAGGAATTGAATAGTCACTTAATCTGTTTCCTACCTGGTCAGAATCACTTCAGTCCACTTAGTGAAATAATGTGTAGCTATTGATATATATTTGTGCTGAGATGATGAAACTGGATGAATCTCCCTGATGAATTCTAAAACCCACCGTTGAAAAGGCACCTCCACTGAAATAGGTTTTAGGGGTAAAGGTAAATTTTCTTCTTCCCTTGAAATATCTGACACTCATGACAACTAGAAACCCTTTTGTGAACATCCACAAACAATTTAGGCCAGTAGAAACCAACTCTCAAGATTTTATTAGATGTTGTTTTCCAGAAAAGATTCCCTCCACAATCATCTTTATGCAACTCCTCCATTATTTTATTTGCCTCATCTTCTAACAAAGAATTCAACAATATTCCTCCTGCATCTTTCCAACATAAGGACTGATCTAGAATGCAAATTTAACAACCTTCAACTTAAGAAATCTTGCTTTTGTTTTTGTTAAAACATGTCGAGCTTGTAGGTGCTGCAAAACATAGATGATATTAGTGTACCAAGGGGAAGAGAGGAACCTTTCTGGTACCTATTGAACAACTTCTCCATCATTATCTTCTAATTGGGCAACAATGAAATTAATGTCTAATGCATGTATAATTGACTCAGCCATCATTTTCGCTAGTCGCTAACCCTTTATTTGTTTAGTGGGGCTTAATTTCAACATCATTTTCCAAAATGAATGCTATCCACTTACCTCTCCTTCCTTCTGGGTCATTTTGAGTGAGAATTTCCTTCACTACAACATTAGGAACAAAGGCAATTACATGAGAATACAAAATGTAAACCCTAAAATCCTTCAAAGCCTTCACCAATGCAAAAGCTTGCTACTCCATTATGTTAGATTTCAGATCATCATCCCTTAACCCCTATTAAAAAATGCTATAGGCTGCTCATGATCCTCTCGATTTTTCTGCATAAATACTGATATAATAGTGTGCTTCAAGGCAAAGGAGAAAATAATGAAATCTTTTGTGTAGTCAGGACTAGCCAAAATAGGAGCATGAGCTAAGGCTGATTTTACCTCATTGAATGACCCCTTTTCTTCAGCAGTACATTTGATTTTGCTATCCTTTCTCAACATATTTGTGATGGCCCATAATATTTCAGTAAGATTGGGAATGAATCACCTAAAAAAATTAATCCTGCCAGCAAAAGACTACACTTCCCTTTTATTCCTTGGGTTATCAATATTCTGAATTGCTTGCATTCTGCTTGGGTCAATTCTGATGCCATCTTTTGAAATTATATATCCAATTATATTACCTTATTCCATTCCAAAAAGGGATTTCTTTGGGTTAAAATAGATAACATACTTCTTGCACTTCTTAAAAAAAATATTCAAATGTTTCAAGTGATCTTCCTCAAATTTGTAATACACAAAAATCTCATCCAGATATATAACAATAAACCTATATTTATCATTAGAAAGGTGATGTCCATAGCCCTCTAGAAGGTCTCCCTTGCATTCATCAGTCCAAAAGGAATCTTTACATATATAAATATTCCCCATGGCGTGGTGAAAGCCATTTATCTTGCTCATATGGATGTACCAAAATATGATTGTATCAAGAGAAGCCATCAAGTAATGAAATCCTCTTGGAACCAACTACCCACTGTAATATGTGATCCATCTTTGGAAAGGGGTAATTGTCTTTGAGAGAGACCTTATTAAGGTTCCGAAAGTCAACAACAGTCTTATCTCTTTGGTATTTCTCCTCACTAGAACTAAGTTTGACAGGCACTTAGAAAACCTCAAAGGGAAAATAGTATTTTCTTCCAAAAAAATTCTTATCTCCTTCTCAATTAAGGGCAACAAAATAGGGTTAATCGTCCTTAGCTTCTACTTAAATGGTTTATTTCCTTCCTTGATAGGAATGGTGTGCTAGATGATGATGATATCATAGGCCTTTAAGTCTTCATAGCTCCATGCAAAGACATCAAAATACTCTTTAATGAGATCAATATATTTCTGCTTCTCTTTAGGACCCAAAGATTTATAAAGTTTTACAAATTTCGGTATGTCTTCAGTTGCTATGTTACAATCTTCCACCCAAGTCCCAGCAGGTAGTATTTTAGGTTTATGGGCCACATCATTGAAATTAAACAATTCATCTAGTGAAACTAAACCTCTAAGGATCACATTATCTTTCAGCTGCAAAAGTCAAAATCTGAATGAATCCATGTCTGAATGCAAAAAATAATCATGATAATTATTTAGTTTGTCTTGACTGCTTACCATGTACTTCATGAGAGTTTCCCTATACAACTTCCTTGGCAGTCCAAACAATGGGATAGTGGCATATGACATGTCCATCTGTAGAGATCTCTTCAATTTTTCACCCCAGGATCTTGATAACAACTTATCATACTTCGGTGGGATGTCAGCAACAACCAAATCCATAACTACACTATTGGCTAGAAAATTGTGTGAGAGCGACACATAAATCTTTCATCAAACCAAGTCACTTTACCTTGCTTGATTCAAAAGAAAAAATGTCTCTGTATGGCCTAGTTATATCCAAGCCAAGATTTTCCATGATCAATTTAGTCATTAAGTTGTGTGAAGCATATCAATCTAACATGGAATTATGCAATATAAACTCTATTAAGGCTGACATACAATGGTGGCGCATTAACTTCCCGTGAACCTCCTTCAACTTCTTTGTGAAAAATAAATTTCGAGTGATCATCATTGAAATTGACAGTGTTTGACATTTCTCCCACCTTCAATTCCTTTAAAATTTGAGTTTTATATGCATCCCTCTTCATCAATTCAACTAATGGAACATAAATTTTAATCTTTGATATCTCATTATCAAGACTAAAAGATGATTGAATCCTTCCTCCTTCACAATTGTATATTTCTTTTGTTTGAGGAATCTCTTTGGAAGATCAACCTTTGTCTGAATAGTAGAAGGTATACCAGCCTAGACCTTTTTAGGAGGATTTAATAGGACTTTCCTATTCCTCAAATTATACTGTTTGTGGACTTCCATAATAGCATTTTGATAACCTTTCTTATAGTATTCTGATTTTGTGGGCATGATGTCATTTTGTGATTGTAAGAAGAACGCGTGTTTTTCCTTTGTCAAGAAAATATTGTCTACTCCTTCCTCACTAAAGAGATTGATCTAATCATGTTCTTGTTCTTCCACTTCCTCCTACTCTTCTTCCACATAGTTCTCCTGAAAAGGAGGTGATGAGGCCCATCAGTAGGTACATTATAAGGGACATAATGGCATCCTCCAACTTTAGAACTATCTCTTTCTCACATTTATTTACAATTTTTTTATATTATGCTTAGTAAGAGGGGTAAAATATGATTTTCTATGTCATGTGGCCTAGTGGTTTAATTTCAAGAAATGGAGCATTTTTGAGATAATTTCCATGCAGGGGCTTAGAGTAGACAACATGGAGAGATTCTAGGAGGTTGTCCACCTCCTTAACTCCTTCAATCAGCCCAATATCACAACACTCTCTCTCATTAGCTCGAGGTCATTGGCAACCATGAAAGATGAGGTCATTGACATCCAAGAAAGAATAGTTAATGAAGATCAAAATCCACCATTCTTGAGTTATGGGAGACAAACATTCCTATTTTATAGGGAGATTATAGTAGCTACCCTCTTGTCTAAATAAACATGTAAAAGATCTCATTAGGATTCGAGTTTTGTTTTCAACTAGGTAGATATTGAGCTCAAGTACTCGACATTATTATTTTTTATTGTTATATGATGTATTGGACATTGATGCAATGATAACGAGAAGATACTATTGGTTCATCACTAAGTTAGTTCCAGAGGGCTAATGCTCTTGGGTTTGGGCCCAACCCCAGTGGCTTAGGTCCCTCTTGTGTATTTCTATCTCTGTTTAGTTCAGAGGGCTTATTACTTTCTTGCAATTTCCTTAGAGAAGAATCCATCAAAAATCTGTGCTTGCAATCTCTACCTGACCTCTCTCATGGGAGTATGAGTAGAAGGGTTTACAACCAAAGTCCGAAAAATATTATGTTTATGATTTCTTAGAAGAAGATGTATGTTGGCCATCTTTTCTTTCATATGCTTACCATAGCTTAGGAGTTGATTTGTTGGATAGATCAAAGTTTTGGCATAAGAATAGATAGCATTTAAATTCAACTCATATTTTCCACTATTGATTGGTTCGTTTTGTCAATGAAAAATGGGTATATGCATGTGATGATTGTAGCATTGTTTGGATCTACATGTTGCAGGTGAAACCACCCTAGGGCTTTGGATTGAGAACCCCAACAGAGCAGAGGGCAAACCACAACAAGAAATGTTCAGGCAATAAACCAAAATGCTTATTCTACTAAACTGTGTAGGAGTGCCCTTACCTGGATGTCCTTCGTTTGGGTAGATCTCGTACGGTGCAAAACCTCAGCTTCTCTTGATTTTCTTGAAACCTGAAAATTATTCAAATGGAACATACACAATAGTAGAAACATAAAGCATGTTCATGATATTAACTTTAAATCATATACATGAATGACTAATTATACATCAATACAAGATTCAAAATGAATTACAACATAACTTGATGCATAAAAACATTTAATATCGGAAACATAACAACATTCCTTTCATTGAATTTAGCTAAAGTGGAGAAATATGACTTGAGTCCTTCTTTGACTCCAAGTGGAACCATCCTTCAGATCCGTCCTTTCCCAACCTTCAACAATCTTCCTCCATCACCAATACACGGGTATCTCAAGAAAGAGGAGGGATATCTATAACAAGGAAACAAGGGTTTCCTGAAGCTTGGGGGAGTGCAGGAGGCATAGGGATTCGTCGGACTCAATCATGGATAATCTCACTATAGTATCAATATCTCATATCTTCTCCCTTAAGGCCTTCCAATGGAGGTTTATTTATACCTCTCAAAATTAGTTTTTTCAGTTGGGAAATAGTTGGGCCATGGGAAATAAGAGGTGAGTAATTGGTAAAACCCGTGCTTTGCCAAAAATTAAGGAATTTTTTTTTAAAGTGTTTTAACATATGTACGCGAGTTGGGTATCTGCTGACCCGTGTGTACACTCTTTTATCACAGGAAAAAGTAGCGTATAGGGAACAAAACACTGTTTCTTAGATTTTGGACCAAGTATGGAAGGAAGGGTTTCCCTAGGCCATAATTAGAGCATCAGATCTACAAAGAGTGGTGAATGGTGTTATAACAGATCCCCCTAATATATGAGGTCAAAAGGGGTACATGATGGGCAAAATGTATTAAGTGTATGGAAAGAATCATGTCGAGATCGAGGAGGAGTTAACCAAAATTTAGCCTGCCAAGCCATCGAAAGAGATAAAAAAGAAACTGTTGTTTGAGGCAGGCATACCCATGCTCAGAAATAGTAAAGCATGTCCACATGTCAAGTACAAAAGCAGATCCAATATGTATACAAGTATAAAGGAACTGAAAGTACATAATGGATCATCTGATCATAATCAAGAAATTACATGTCTGAATATCACATATAAAGAGCTGATCAATGATGCTGAAGTATGAAGCTGAGCACTGAAGTCAAGAAACTGATCCCAATAGTACCAAGTGAACATGATGAGATAAATGACACTACACCGCAACTTGGGTGCCAACATATAAGATGTCGTTGTAAGGAAATGCAACATATAAGGTGGATTGCATCAACTAGCTGAAACAAGAGCAACTGACAAGTCAACCAAGACATGCTAATGCAAACCCGGGGTCTTCACCGACCATCATGGTACATTTCTACACAATGGGAATGAATGATCTAAAGTCGACCATGGGAGAAATCATTTTATTACTGGTCATTGATGTATACCATTAACAAACGCGAGACTACTCACTGATAATGATAATGAGAATCAAGGTACCGAGCACAATCTAACAAGTGCGAATAAATGAGCTGTAGTCGAACACTTGAAAGAATCTATCAATCAAGAGACAATGATGTTTTCCCACTGATGCAGGAACATCCAACTCATAAATATCATTGTATTCTAGTAGAAATAGGGGGTCTTGTGTTTTAAGGAAGTTGGTTTCCTGAGTATTAAATTAATGTAATTATTAAGGTTTTTAAGTAAGTTTATGAGGGATATTAAGAATAGGAATTAATTAGATATTGTGAGGCACATTGTAAATGTTCTCGAATGTTGGAGGACATGAGAGATTTAGGCTAGTTAAGATTCCATAGGGATTGAGGGATTTGAAAATCAATTGTAGATCTTATATTAGGAATTGGTTTCATGATTTTGGGGATTAAAGAGAATCCTTAGGGCTTAGTTGAGTTGTTGAGATCCCCAAGGGATGATTGAGAGATTTTAGGACTTGATGAGTAGATTAAGGATCTAAACCGAAATGGGTTACAGAACCTTATCTATAAATGTAAGCCTAAAAGGCATAAAGAGAGTTAGTGAGTTAGTTAGTTAGATAGTTCAAGGATTAGATAGAGTTTGATTGTAAGCCTACGGGCAGGAAAGGGAAAAGTCCATTGATTAGAAACTTAGGCTAGACAGAGAGATTCATTATGTAAATAAATGTTTATACAGACAAAGAATTCGATTCTTGAGTTGTGTGGTGTGTATTGATTAATGGAATTATAAATTGTGTGTGGATTAGAGTAATTATGCGTAACAAATGTTTGCATGTGTGCAAAGGCATATAAGAAGTGCAGAGAAGAGTGTTACGGGTTTGCACACAGACAATATTGGAGAAAATCTTCAATGTTACAGCGAAGCTATAATTGCAAGGTTTCCTAAAACCTAAAGATTTATGAAGGAAGCGTAAAAGCGTGAGTAAATGAAGTAACAAAGGGGAGATCAAGATCAGAACAAGTGAAGACTGTAAGGCGAGAAAAAATGCACAAGAAGAAAGCTGAATGGGCTATTATACAATAAAAAGAAAAAGAACATAATAGTGCATAGGAACTGTTGGATTAGTCAAATCAACAGATGAGATTGTGTGCGGTAGACAGCTAATATTAAGTCGTGCAAAATAAAGTTAAGAAGATGAATGGCAGAGATTAAACCCACATGTTAGTAGAATAGTGGAGCGGTCTTTGTAGGTGGTAAGAAGTATCTTGCACGTCATAAGAGTGGTAAATGATATTCTAAAATTTCATGTGATTAGCCTAAGTGAGTGACACGTATTACGAGAAAAATAATTTTCTCTCATGCTCTCGACCTAATATCGGTCGTGCAAGTATCTGCACGATATTGTGCGATAGTCGTTAGATTGGATGGGCCACATCAATGGTGGAGATTGTCTAGGCTAGTTGGCAAGCCGTCAACATGATAGCCATTGGAGGGGAGGAGATAGATCAACGGTAGAGGTTGAATGTGCTAAAGAGAGCATCAATATATGTGCAAAGGTTTGAAGAATGGTGGAAAGGTAAGGCTTAAGTGTGGGTTATGAAATATTTCTATTATACAAGAGTTATAATAGAAATGAGTGAAATAAATGTATAATGGTTAATGTGGGGTTAAACTGAGACAAGAGTTAAAAGGGTATTATTGATATGCATGGGTAATAAGAATTAACCAAAGATTATGAAGGGTTGTATAAGGTTCCACTCAAAGGTTTATAAAGGTCCAAAATTTGGATAGTTAAATCAAATGTTTTCACATAGATTTTATTGAAGGAGCATTAAACCTTGACTTGTGAAGGTTTTACTTGGAAGGAATATTAAATTCCTAGGACATAGGGTGACATGCAATTTTATATGCATATTGTGTGTTGTGCGACTTAGGCTACTTCATTTGGTATCAGAGCATGGCTAAAGTTCTTTTAACTAAAGCGAAGTTGTGAAGGTATGTTCTTGTGAACACAGATAGAGGGTCTATAGAGGAGGTTCGTTAATTAACAGATTTATATGCAGGGAAGCTACTATGGGAGAAGAAGTTATATGGAAGCTGGGCAGAAACATTTTAAAATAACCATAGAAATTTGGCAGCAGCGAGATTTTGAAAGCTTCAGAATGATCTTTGTTTAAATATCATTGATATGTAGATAACAGTAATTAATGAGGCATCTCAGCAAGAAGAGCACAGCCTAAAGAGCAGTGATGAAGGGATCCAGTAAGGGTTTCTGAGATAGAGTGGCTAGAACCTGGTATTTCATTTGGGTTTGAAATACAAGAGGACAGTTGTGTTCTCAAAAGTGCAGATGAGTTGAAGTCTAGAGCATGGAGTGCTCATATGGTTCTAGAGGAGAGAACCAGAGAGATGCCAAAAGTCTGAGCTCAGAGGAGAGAATCTTAGTGAGCTATCATGTAGTAGGAAGGTTTTGCTGTTGCAGAGACTTGTGTAGCTCATAGTGAGTGGGTGAAGAATCCATAGAGATGGAGAAGAAGGTGACTACTAATAGTCATTGTAGAGGTTCAAAGAAAAGCCACCAAGTGAAGAAAGAATATGCCAAAGAAAATGGCACATGGAGACAAATGAATGACGAAGAATATGAGAGGTAGAAGGCTGAGATAATAGTCCATATTGAAGTACTGATGGAACTATTACAGAGGAATGAGCAAGACTAGAGGTGTCATTTTCTTATGAGAAGAAAGATAAGGTGGCATAAACTACAAAAGAGGAAAGAGAAAATGATGAATGCTCGACTGAAGGAAGAATTACTCATAATAAATGAGTATTTGGAGGTAGACTTGAAGACTGAAGCTTCAAGTGAGACCAAAAGGTCACATGATTTTAAATCAGATAATTTGTGTATTTTTGCAGGTGAAACATGTGAAGAGGAAAATTTGATGATATTGTCGTAAAGGAGGAAGAAGACAGGCATAATCTAAATTCTGTTTTGAAATAAGATGAGATAGATGGGTCTCATGTAAATGCCTGTAAACAGTTGGGGAAAGTTTTACTTTTCAGCATATTGCAAGGACTGAAAGCAGAGGAAGTTTGAATCATGATGATGGCCAAAAGTAGGAAGAAGTAGGGAAGGATATCAAGCAACCAAGGGAAGGAATTGAGGAGATTGAAGAGAAGATCATTGAAAAATTTCTGAGTCATGTAGAGGACTTGGAACAACAGGAGGACTTGATGGTTGAATCATCAAGTGAGATCATAAGGTCTTGTGGTTTTAAAACTGACAAGTTGTGTGTGAATGCAGGTATTATAGAAGACAAACCATCCTATGGAACTGTCTTGAGTGACGCTGAAAGTTTCCAAGAAAAGTATGATGATGATTGTCTTTCAAATGAATATCAAGTTGAGTTATTACATCAAATGGAGTTCATAAATTCCTTTCTTAGTGAAGGAAATATCTTTAGTGGAGATGAGACAATTATGTCTTATGATAAGGAATTTGTTATTGGTAAGGACGAAGAGAAATTGATTTTCTAAAATGGCCAAAGGAAGAGTGATGGACAGGCATCTAAAAGTATCACAAAGATGGAGGATCATAATTTTATTCTGATCGAGAATGAAGAAGTAGTGTCACCAAGAAATTATACTTTTGACAAAGAAGAAGATAGTGAGGATTGTACAGAGCTTTTAGGAGAAACCCCACATGAGATGGAAAATTTATGGCATGAGATAAGTCTTTTGGAGAAAAGGCTAGAAAACCAAAGAGTAAGTGTTCAGGTTGTAAAATCAGAGTTGAATAAGAATGAAGAAGTTCACTATAGTGGAAAAGAATAGGAAGACATCACTGAAGCAGATGGTGTGGAAGAGAGACTTGCTGACAGTCTCGAGAATCCTTTAGAGAATTATTTAGAGAGGTTGAATTAGCATACTGATGTGGTGACAGAGGAGGAAAAATCAGAGCGGCAAGCTGAATTGTTTCCAAAGGAAGAAGAGGCGCATAAGCCTTACGTTTTTTATCTTAACAATTGTTTTATGATTGCAGGTTTTGTTGCAGATGCTGGAGAATATTTGGTACAAGAGAGCAGCCAAGTAAAGAATAAAGAAGAAGATTCTATGGAAGTATTTAATCCATGGAACAGAGATATTAGAATGCTGGAAAGTCAAGACTTGATGCAAGAAGAGGTAGCGATGAAAGAGAGAGAATGTGAAGATGCAAGAGTTAGTGGACAACAACAACAACCTGAAGCAGAGAGAAAGCGATAGAGTATGTACCAACCCAAGGATGTGCTAGAGATGGAGATTGAAGAATTATGGTAGTTGATGATGAAATAGTCTAGGTTGAGGAAAATGACAGTAGGAGGAGTGATCATAATTTGAAACTGATTGAAGAGAGGAAGATGAAAAAAAAGTTAGTAGACATACAACAACAACAAAGTTGTAGAGAATTTGGATAGTTACAAATTAAAATTTGGGACCCTGGAGGTTTTCTATCAACATATGAGAACACATGATCTGGAGATCATGAATGTTTTCAACCTTGGGAGTATGATGCAAGAGCATCCGGCTCAGAAATATCATTGTATTTTAGTAGACATAGGGGGTCTTGTGTTTTAAGGAAGTTGGTTTCCTGAGTATCAAATTAATATAATTATTAAGGTTTTTAAGTTTATGAGAGATATTAAGAATAGGAATTAATTAGATATTGTGAGGCATATTGTAAATGTTCTCGAATGTTGGAGGACATGAGAGATTTAGGCTAGTTAAGATTCCATAGGGATTGAGAGATTTGAAAATCAATTGTAAATCTTAGATTAGGAATTGGTTTCATGATTTTCAGGATTAAAGAGAATCCTTAGGGTTTATTTGAGTTGTTGAGATCCCCAAGGGATCATGGAGATATTTTAGGACTTGATGAGTACATTAAGGATCTGAATTGAAATGAGTTACAAAACCTTTTGTATAAATGTAAGCCTAAAAGGCATAAAGAGAGTTAGTGAGTTAGTTGGTTAGAGAGTTTAGAGACTAGATAGATTTTTACTGTAAGCCTACAGGCAAGAAAGGGAAAAGGCCACGGATTAGAAAATTAGGCAAGAAAGAGAGAGATCCATTATGTAAATAATTGTTTATAAAGACAGAGAATTCGATTCCTGAGTTGTGTGGTGTGTATTGATTAATGGAATTATAAATTGTGTGTGGATTAGAGTAATTCTTCCTAACATAGGTTTGCAAGTGTGCATAATTAGAGAAGAAGTGCAGAGAAGAGTGTTATGGGTTTGCACACAGACAGTATTGGAGAAAACATTCAATGTTACAGTAAAGGTATAACTACAAGGTTTCCTAAAACCTAAAGATTTATGAAGGAAGCATAAAGGCATGAAGAAATGAAGTAACGGAGGGGATATCGAGATCAGAACAAGTGAAGACCATAAGGCAAGAACAAATACAAAAGAAAAAATCTGAATGGGCTATATACAGTTAAAAACAAAAGAAAATAACAGTTCACAGGAACCGTTGGATCAGTCAGATCAACGGACAAGATTGTGTGAGGTAGATGGCTAAGATTAAGTCACGCAAAATAAAGTCAAGAAGATGAACGGAAGATTTTAAACCCACATGTTAGCAGAATAGTGGAGTGGTCTTCATAGGCGGTAAGCAATATCTTGTGCACCCTAAGAGTGGTAAACGATATTCTAAAATTTCACCCAATTAGCCTAAGTGAGTGACATGTAACATGAGAAAACTACTTTTCTCACGCGCTCTTGACCTGACATCGGTCGTGAAAGTATCTGTGCGAGATTGTGATAGTCGTTCGATTGGATGGGCCGCATCGACGATGGAGATTGTCCCAGCTAGTTGGCAAGTAGACGACGTGATAGCCATTGGATGGGATGAGACAAATCAACAGTGGAGGTTGAATGTGCTAAAGAGAGCATCGATATATGTGCAAAGGTTTGAAGAATGGCAGAAAGGTAAGGTTTAAGTGTGGGTTATGAAATATTTCTATTATACAAGAGTTATAATAGGAATGAGCAGAATAAATATATTATCGTTAATGTGGGGTTAAACTAAGACCAAAGTAAAAAGGGTACTATTGATATGCGCAGGTAATAAGAATTAACCAAACATTATGAAGGGTTGTATAAGGTTCCGCTCAAAGGTTTATAAAGGTCCAAACTTTGGATAGTTAAATCAAACGTTTCCGCATAGAGTTTATTGAAGGAGCATTAAACCTTGACTTGTGAAGGTTTTACTGGGCAAGAATATTAAAATTCCTGGGACATAGTGTGACATGCAATTTTATATGCATACTGTGGGTTTGTGCGGCTTAGGCTACGTCACCCACTGTCGATAACAAAGGAATCTGCCACTAATGACTGCAAACGCTAAGGTACTGCCAAATGGCCTCTAGATCTCTTTCCTAGAGCAATGAGCTAAAGTCGACGGGAAAAGATCCGCTAGAAGGAAGGCATTAAGGAATCCTTCATCAATCTAGCACGTGTGTAACCCGTACGCCAACAATGTGGAAGGAACCAGATGAATAAAGATGTAGTAACCCAACCAAAGCATGTTTTTAGTGTACACAAGATGTGGCTAGCGCACGATAGAAACCCTATGAACCAACCAATAATGAAAGCTGACACAGAGGCAAGGAATCCACCAATAGGGTCAAATGGAAACCATGGCACTGCACGAATCCCTATGTGTGATAATGAAAGTTGATGTCAAACACAAGGGAATCCACCCTATCAAAGACCCATGATACTAATTGATGCTGAGCACAAGGCAACCTATCAATAATGAAAA
>APFE031045911.1:0-38080 GCA_000404065.3 Pinus taeda
ATAGTTTATTCATTTTCATTAAACGTTATACCATCATAATTGCATTGAGACAAAGCAAATGTACTTTACAGCTTGGTAGAAGTAATCTTGTCACATCTTTCGTTTATCGTGGGTATAATTGTTAAAACTATGCGTTTTCAAATAAATGTCTGTAACATCAACTTTATATGGAATGTTTTATTTTATGAATCACGAGTCGATTTAACTTTAAATTAAATCATGATCAGATATAATTACACTCCTAATATATTAAAATGGAATTTATGTTAAAATTATAAAAATTTAAATTTATTATCAAATGATTTTAGGGTATACATTAAAGTAGGGAGAACTTAAAATTGTATTAATAAAAAATAAATAAGTAATTTTAAATATGGATTGGTTAAGTGATTTTAGGTATTCATTGAAGTTTTGAGAATTTAAAATTTATTAATAAAAAAATAAAAAATAAATAAGTAATTTTGAGGAGTCCCTATTTAATATGTTGCTATGATCTGGTTTTTCATCTTGTCTTGAGGATGAACCACACTCGCTGGTTCGAAACGGGTCGACAAATGAATTTTGATGTGATTATCTCCAAAATTTGTTCATTTTGAACAAGCATGCATGCAGGTTTCAAAGATGAAATCGGATCTGGCATTCCTCAAGAGATGTAGAGATTCCTCGGTCATTATCTGTTTGAATGAGGAGTCCCTCTATTTAATATGTTGCCATGATTTGGTTCTTCATCTTGTCTTGACGATGAACCACACTAGCTGGTTCGAAACGCGTCGACAAATGAATTTTGATGTGATTATCTCCGAAATTTATTCATTTTGAACGGGCATGCTTGCAGGTTTCAAAGATGAAATCGGATCTGGCATTACTTAAGAGATGTAAAGATTCCTCATTCATTATCCGTTTGAATGAGGAGTCTCTCTATTTAATATGTTGCCATGATGTGGTTCTTCATCTTATCCTCACGATGAACCACACTTGTTGGTTCAAAACGCGTCGACAAATGAATTGTGATGTGATTATCTCCGAAATTTGTTCATTTTGAATGAGCACGCTTGCTGGTTTCAGAGATGAAGTCGGATCTGGCATTCCTCAAGAAATGTAGAGATTCCTCAGTCATTATCCATTTGAATGAGGAGTCTCTCTATTTAATATGTTGCCATGATCTGGTTCTTCATCTTGTCCTAACGATGAACCACACTTGTTGGTTCTAAACACGTCGACAAATGAATTTTGATGTGATTATCTCCAAAATTTGTTCATTTTGAACGGGCACGCTTGCAGGTTTCAAAGATGAAATCGGATCTGGCATTCCTCAAGAGCTGTAGAGATTCCTCAGTCATTATCCGTTTGAATGAGGAGTCTCTCTATTTAATATGTTGTCATGATCCGGTTCTTCATTTTTCCTGACGATGAACCACACTTGTTGGTTCAAAATGCGTTGACAAATGAATTTTGATGTGATTATCTCCAAAATTTGTTCATCTTGAACAGGTATGCTTGTAGGTTTCAAAGATGAAATCGGATTTGGCATTCCCCAAGAGATGTAGAGATTCCTCAATCATTATACGTTTGAATAAGGAGTCGCTCTATTTAATATGTTGCCACGATCTGGTTCTTCATCTTGTCCCGACAATGAACCACACTTGCTGGTTCAAAACGGTCGACAAATGAATTTTGATGTGATTATCTCCTAAATTTGTTCATAAACTTGTTATGGATCACAAAAGCCTCAATTCTTCAATTATATCCCTGCATAAAAGGGCCACTGCGTACAAGGTTCATCACTTTGAATGGGTACGCTTGCAGATTTCAAAGATGAAATCAAATCTCATCACTTTGAATGGGCACCCTTGCAGGTTTCAAAGATGAAATCAAATCTGGCATTCCTCAAGAGATGTAGAGATTCCTTAGTCATTATCCGTTTGAATGAGTAATCTCTTTATTTAATATGTTGCCATGATCTGGTTCTTCATCTTGTCTTGACGATGAACTGCACTTCCTTGTTTGAAAGGCTTCGACAAATGAATTTTGATGTGATTATCTCCGAAATTTGTTCATAAACTTGTTATGGATCACAAAAGCCTCAATTCTTAAATTTTGAGCTTTTAAACAAATAATATTAATTTTAAAATTTTGAAAAAAAATAATTGTAATAACTACATGCTTATATGAAATATGGTTATATGCTTCATTCTCACTCTTTCCTTTAAAAATATTTTTATTAAACAAAATTTAAAATTAAATATTATTTTAAATATAAATATAATTTTAAATATTTAAACATAAATTACAAGGTATTTTGAAGGTTTTATAGGTATTTTTTAATTATTTATTGATTTGTAATTTAAATCAAAATAAAATGTTTTTTAAAAAATATTTTAACATTGTATTTAATGGTAAAAGACTATTGAAATTGTTTGGAAAATAGTGAAAATGTTTGAAGTATTGATATGCAAATTTTTTTATAATTTTTTAATAATATACGTTAATGAGTTGAAGAATTGAAATGCATTTTTTTTTGTAGTTCTTAATAATATAAATTTGGAAAGCTTATTAGAATGCTTTCTAATATTAAAAATATTTATAAGCCGATTAGAATACTTTAAAATATTAAAAAACATTTTAGGTCTCTTGAAGGGAATCCAAATTTCTAATTTTGTTAGGAAAATTTAGCAGACTATATTTAAAAGAAAAGGGGTATGTAATTTAATGTTTTTTTTAATATTATTAAGATTAAATGTATTAATATTTTTTTTTTCCTATTCATGTGTGGTTCATGGATATTCATGGTCACTAGTTAGTCGTTATGTCCACAGTAAAAATTGGGTAGATCGAGGGATCACACTCCTAGATCTAAAAATGTATTAATACTTTTGTTTGTTTGGAGAAAGGTGATTTTGTATTGATAAGTTATGTATTGATGGTTCTTCAGTTGTGTAAATTCTTTGTAGTTTAAAAAGTTGTTGTATTTTTAAATTATTATAATATGATACTTAATATTTTAGAAATATTCCCCGGCTGCGGGTGCACATTAAAGGGGGCAGTACAATGGCGGCCTTCCCACTGGGCAAGTGGCAGCCCAGATCCGCCATCTGTAAGGTAAATCCACGGGCCTGCCACCCCCGTCATGTTATATTGAATGAAGGCCTTTACTCCGCCCTGCAACTAGCCGTCTGTTGCATTATGGCTCTCCCGCGATTCGTCTCTCCGATGTTTGGATTGCAGTCCATCTGTTGTGGTATGTTCATTGCTTGGGGTGCTGCTCTGAGGTATTTTAAGAGGCAGCCTCCGCTGGTCATGCATTATTTGATGTCTGTTCTGTTTGCTGTTTGGCTATGGATGCATTGTCTGTTCGGTTTGCTGCTGGTTCTCGAGCCTTGGCAGTGGTCTCAGAGGTTTAGGCCTTGGCCCTCAGCACAGAAGGCCTCGGTCTCTTCCTTTGGGCGCCCTGGCTCTCCTGTCTGTAAGCATCAGTCTCCAAGTGTTCTCATCGCGCCCCTCGTCGCTCCTATAGACATTCTTGGTCGGCTCTCTATGTCAATTCTTACCTCGCCCCTCGGTGTCCCTTCTGCCTCGAATCTGTTGCCCTTTGTGCTCCTGTTAGCCATTAAGCCTCTGCGCACGGTTCATCGGCTCTCTGTGCCTCTTGGCTCACGGAGACTCAGCTCACTGTGCAGTCCCCGCTCCAGTGTTATCCCTCACGCAATCCCAGAATGCCGCGAGAACGGCTCCGCCTTATTAGCAGAAGGGGCGGGTCTCGGGGAGGTTCCAGAGGAAGAGCTATCCCTCAGCGCTCCTCTCACACAACAGAATCCTCCTCCGAAGAACTTGACTCTCATGGTGCAAGGCGAGGCCGGGGTAGAGGCAGAGGTCGAGCTCGTGCAGCTGCGTGTTCGCATAGCTCTCATCCCTCAACCCGATTTCGCTTCCCCTGTTCCCTGGACAACTCTACCTACTTTGTGTCTGTTCGGATTGAGAAGTGCGATAACGCGGCTCCTCCAGAAGTCTCTGCGGAGCATAGGCAACCTTCTCCTGTTCACTGTCAAAGAATTCAGCCTGCGGAGGCCTCAGGTGCGGTGGCGGGTCCAAGCGAGCCGGCTAAAGACGACGGTCCATATACAGACTCGAGCGCGTCAGATCAATATGGATGCAGGATCGTTGAGGAGCAACCATCCACCTCCGTGGATGTATGAGCTTGCCTCCACGTCGTTTTGGTCCGGCTATGGCCCCAGGTGGTCGTTTCTGCAGTTCTATGATGTTTGTTCGGCGACTTCAATTCACAGCCTTCTTCGTTGGATAGTTTTTGATAAGCTCAAGCAATGGCTCAGCTCTGTTTAGGTCGGAATTGGTTTTCATTTACGACTATGTTTGCTGCTCTATCTCTGTTTGTATAACTCTCTGGATAAATCCTGGGACAGTTGGTTTTGGTCTGTGTCAAATTGTCTGTCTTTCAGTTGGTTCCGGTTTGTGTCAAACTGTCAGTCTTTCAATTATGGTTTTTGTCAAATTGTTTGTCCTTTAGTTATCAAGAGTCTGCTGGACAAGTCAGATTCCAAGGGAAGTTTCACCCTCCAGTGTTAAAGTCCTGCTAAATCCATCTCAGTATGGAGAATTTTTGAGGCCAGCCTCGATGTAATCTTTTTGTAACCTTTTTGTATAATAATAGAAGTAGCCCAATTTACAAAAAAAAATATATATATATATTTAGAAGAAAATTTTGGTTATGGAATTAATCTAATTATATTTTTCATTGATTTTACCTGTTAATGTAGCATTAAAGAGTTAAAAATTTATGATTTAGTTATGTATTATTTTTTACTTTGGGGTATATATTTTAATATCAATAAAAAAATATATATATTTTTATATAAGCTAATAAATAAGTAATAAAATGATAAAATTTTAAAATAATTAAGAAGTGTTAAATAATATAAATTGAGAGCTTGAGTGTTTAATGGTTCAAGTTTCATTGCTAAACATTTTGCTAAGAGGGTCATCGGGTCAAATCTCCTTGACTCTCCAGGGTTAGGTCCGCTCATACAGATATTCCTCGAATAATATATAATATATATATATTAATAAAACTGGGTCAAGTCATAAGCCAATGGAATGTGAATCTTTTCTCAAAAAAATGATAGAATTGAAAAATAAAAAAAATCCATTAAATAAAAAGTTTTCTGTAAAAAAATTGATAATAATGATAATGATAAAATGATGTTGTTTTTAAATTTAAATAACATTTTAATTAAAAATGAGAAAATCCACATGAAATAACATATTATAATGTCAATTTTATTCCCAGGTTATAAAAGTGGATTTTTTTAATTATTTTATTTGATTAGAATTGCAAAATTATTTTTTTATTTTAATTTTAATGTTTTAAAACTAATTTACTTTTAAATTTCATTTTTAAATTCATACATAAAAATATGATTAGAAAAAACTACCATTATTGATGCTATGTCTAAAAAGGGACTCTCTGTTGCCGCTAGTATGACTCTTATGGTTGAGGACTCCCATTGAGCTGATCTGCACTTCATAGTGGATATGTTTCATCTCTGTTATTTTGAATATATGGGATATCTCCAACCATGGATACTATTTTCTGTTTTGGCTATAGGTTTGTATTTACAGAGAGTATAGGTTTGTATTTATAGAGAGTAATTTTTTCCTTTGGAAAAAAATTATGAATTTAATTTAATATATTATAATTATTTATATTATATATTTAATTATCTATAATCAAAATATTTAATATTGATAACTAAAAATTAATAAAATTTCTTTTTAAATTAAATAATAATATATTTTAAAAAAATCAAAAGAGCAATAAATGAAATACAAATTGGAATTGATTAAATATATATTCAAATATTAATCATAAGGAAATAGAAAAACTTATTTTTAATTTTAATAAATAAATTTTAATTATAATAATAAATTTAATTTCAATTACCTTTAAAAATTATTCATTAATTAAAAAAATCTTTTAAAATTTGTTCAAAACTAAACACTTTAAAAATGATTTCAAATAGGACTAATAACTAATAAATGTAAAACATATATATATATCAGTGTTTGACTCTGGCAATTGATATTACTCCAGAAACAAAGAAACTTCTATGTGCCTTCTAAAAAAAGGAGTGGAGTTGTCTTTAGTGCGATTTTTTGGAGATTCCGGTGACGGCTGAAAAAAAATTGAGGCTAAATCTTGATTTGTATTATTTAAATGGTTTTATAACTGCATATTTGGATTTAGCACCCTGAAAAACCCTGGGACACTTTGATTGTGCAGAAATTACCTATCAAACTTGCGATTTCAATTAAACTTGCGATTTCAGTTAATTGGTGCCAAATTTTAGATAAATTTCACCGAAAAACCGACTGGAAAAACCTCCCAAAAAAAATCACACTAAAGACTACCCCAAAAAGAGTGGACTAGAGAATGTGAAGGCAAACGTTTACTTGTATTGAAAGTGAAGTGATTGATGAGCTCTGGAATTTGAGAGCGAAATTGACTGTCACAGGCATTCATTGAAGAACATGCTAAATGCTGCAGTGGCCATCAAAATGACAGGTGACCCCTCTTTCCAAATTGCAAATCGTGAGTGACAGAGGCGGGTCAAAGCCGAGAATGGTGTCAAAGCGGGATGTCACGAGCTTCTCGCCCGGGGCTGGATTGGACGGTCGCCGCGTTTGTCTCGTCCCGCTTGGCGGGTCTGGACAGGAAAGGACAGGAGGCATGGCACTGAACGCGGCAGCGGGCACTGCGCTGGTCCCCTCCTATCCAACCGGAGGGGCCGCGAGGAATTTTTATTTTTTTTATTATTTTTTACAGTCTCAGTGCACGCACTCCACGTGCTTACGCGCTCGTGAAGGCCGTCACAAGCACCTGACGCCTGCTACGTGCCGCCATCATTTCAATCAAAACTCGCAGTCTCGCCCAACTCCATGACATTCCCTTTTCTCCTCCAAAATCTATGCCCGGACAAACGCCACTAATTTAGTGAAACTTTTTGGGGGTTCCAAAAGTAAATGACATTTCCATCTCAAAGTAGTGGAGGCACCCAAAAAATTGGAGAATCATTATTTTATTTTTTTAAATTTTGCCAATCTCGCACCCACAAAAGTGGAGAATCATTATTTTATTTTTTAAAATTTTGCCAATCTTGCACCCACAAAAGTGGAGAATCATCATTTTATTTTTTAAAATTTTGCCAATCTTGAAGTCCTCTAAGTCACTGACATGGATATTTAGAAAAGTCAAAACTAATGATAAACCATGGCTGTGAAAGTTTGGTGGAGAATACATATCTAGAGGGAAGAGGTTTTTTCTCGTGACATGACATGACATAACAAGAACACTTGGATGAGATGACGTTGGGTAGTGAGTGCAAACTGGATCATATAGTTGTCTTCTTGCATGGAATATTTGGTGTTTTTTACCATTTACATTGTACCAACCATACTTTGTGTTGCTATACTCACCACCCCAAAAGTTCCCACACCACAATTGTCTGTTGTCTTTTATGTGGGGGCTTAATCAAGATCAAGTTAAAATGTATACCAAAGTAGGTAACTTTTCAACCACCATGCAGTGCACCTCTCCAATAAGGTGGGGACATGGCCTAACAAGTTACTTGATCTCCATGTTATCTAAGTGATTTGGCAATCAAACAAGGTTAAAATGGGGCTTCATGAGTGCCAACCTCTAATGATAGAGACCCATCCCCCTTTTTACTATTTGTTGATATGATAGTGTGTAATGGGGCGAGCTAGCCCATGCATTTCATATGGTTTTGATTTAGTTTTATGGTCTCTTAGTCTATTCTAACTTTAATGGCTTACATTTTTATTTTGGTATTACAAAACTAATATCTTGATTGGTTCAGAAATATTATTCAGCATCATCTTTATCTTTATGCCGATGAATATGGAGGTTGTCTGGATGGAAATATTTTGATTGGTTAAAAAGTTTATGCTTGTGAAGGTATCATTTTTTTATGATTTTCTTTTTATAATAATTAAAATAATAATATGATGAATTAATTATATCATATTAAATTAAAATTATTAATAAAAAAATTATATATATATATTAATTTAATATATTTATGTTAAAAATAATAATATAAAACAATTAAATGAAAAAATTATTTTATTAAAATATTTATACATAAATTATTTATATTCAAATTTTAATAAAGAAAATACTTAAATAGAGCAATGATAAATTGAAAATTTTACTAAATACATGAATCTTTGCTTTAATACCAAAGGATAGAGGTTTTATCTAACAAAGTAGAGTAAAGTTTTATGGTCGTTATAAAATAGTAAAATCCAATATAGCTCATTAACTAGATGTCTTTAGTCAACCTAGCTCACCAATCAAATATATTTAATGATAAAGTAACCTACCAAATATGTTTGTGGTCCTTTAACACAGTAGAGAGTTCACCCTTAACTTAATAGTCTTAACCAAAAAAAGAAAAGCAAGTTAGTATTCTTAATAAAAAAGTAAAACTTAGCTCACTCACTGTGATTGTTTGTAGTATACAAACGAGGTAGAGATGTTTCATCTTCCTTATTAAAAAAGTAAATTCAACATTAAATTTGATATTCTTTATAGAAAATGCAGAGTTTAGCTCACCAAACAAATGCATAAACCCTAAAACAATGCAACAACAAATCGATGCATGAGTTTTCGTCAAAATGCATGAGCTCGTGGGATAATCATAAAATAGAGAGGTTGTGGGATAATAATAAAATATAAAGGTTATCCAATAAACTGACTTGAGGTGTTATCAAAAACCTTGTGATGGAGGGTGCACTAAGCACATTTGGCAAGTTGAATGGTGAGTCCATATATTTTGGTTATCTTAGTGACAAGATGATTTTTGAGATGGTTATGATGGTGTATTACTGTGTATGTTAGGAGGACAAGGATGTGATAAATGATATGCATGGTGCCATAGAGTAGGCTTAAATGATATGCATGTGTTCGATCGATACCTGGTGATAACCTGACTTCAAGTCAATCTTGCTGAAATACTTGGCCTCGTTAAGTTGGTCCAGAAGGTCATCAATCTGTGGGATTGGATACCTATTCTAAACAATGATCTTTTTCAACTCCGGACAATCAATACAGAGTCTCCAAGTCCCGTCCTTATATACCAACACGATCAGGCTCCTACAGGGTGATGAACTTGGCTTGATGTGCCCTTTCTGCAATAGCTCTTGAATCGACCTCATGATTTCATTGTTCTCCATAAAAAAGTGTCGATACATCAGTCCATTGAGTAGTGGCACGCACAAAGTCAGATCAATGGAGTGCTTGACCTGACAGTGTAGAGTTACCCCTATGGGTGAGCTAAATATGTCCTTGTACTCCTCAACAACCTTGTCCATCTTCTATTGTCGTGCGGAGGAGCCCTATCTGGAGGCCACGACCACAATATTCTTCTTTCCCTGAGGGCGAATCATAAGGAAAACAAATTTCCCATTTGGAAAATGATCTTACTACATTTCTTCACAGTGATAAAATAAATCGCAGTAGGTGGTGCTACCAATGGTATCCTATACAACTTATTTCCCAAAGTAATAATAACAATGTGAGGTTTAGACTCATACACAACATGTCTCTTCCACAAGTATGGTTGGTCTAATAATACATCACAAACTTGAAGAGGAGAAACATCACACAATTCTTCATCTTTGAAGGGTTTGATGTTGTAGGGAAAGCGACACTATTGGATTGTGCAAAGATCTTTCCCTTAGTGAAGCCACCTAATGGTGCATAGCTGCGTATGTGGTGTGATCGATAGGCCCAACTGATTCATGACCTCTGTTGAAATGAGGTTCTTTTGGCTCTCGTTGTTGATAATGAATTGCAGCGAAGAACCCTTCCCCCACATCTATGACTGGAAGAGTCACTCCCCCGCCTCTAGATCTTCAGGCTCATCTTTCTTGATCTTGGTGGTGGAAACGATGGCACTAGGCTCTGCATTGATAATCTGCTTTCCTTTGTCATTCCCCTTGTCAATTTCTGACTTAGAGTCAGAACATGCATTTGATTCAAAAGCCTTTAACTTAGCCACCAATTGCTACTTAGCTTGGTACTCACTTGTGTTGTGAGTGGGGCTCTGTTGTAGATCTAACCCAGAAATATTATAGATCTGATAATAAAGTATGAGACAATGCAAATAAACCCAGAAATAATATGAAATGAATCTTTATTGATCAAACCCTTATGGTAGGGTAACACCATACATTCACTCCTTAAGGAAGGAGAACACTCCACAAGCCATATGCTTGTTCATACAAGAATCCTTGACACAATTTCTTCACTATCTCCCATGGGGAGTCTCTAGCCTCTATATAGGTCTCATACATACAATACCATGGATCATTACCATGGTTCCCTCATACCATCCACTAATACCATGGGCCCATTACATTAATACTAACTACTACTTGTGGTCCCTTACATGATATGGGTTAACCACCTTATTTATTACTATGGCCCATCCCATTATTACATTATTTACCTTGGGTACCTCCCTTGGTACCCCATATTATCCCCCCTAGGTATATAACATTCCACCCCCCTAAGCATGTTTCGTCCCCGAAACATGGGAAGAACACAAATAATAAGATATACTTAAAAGAGTAGTCCACTGGTACCATGCATGTGCATCTAGCCATCCAAGAGAAAGGTGAACCCTTGATTTCGCTGGTGCCTCGCTCGCTTGAGATAGAATTTGACCGTGGTAGCTCTTCTGTGTTGATGTGTAGTAGGTGGATCTTCGCTCCTCTCTATCTGTCTTGCGGGGGTTGTTGTCCTTGTGACTAATTGGTTGCCATCTTGATGGTTGTCTTGCTAGGTGATGTGGGTGATGATATGTTGAAGTTTTAATCCACGATGTCTTTTTCTTTAATTCGCCCTTTACTGGAGCCTGACTTTTATCTGGTGCATGTTGGGGTGCTTGATGTGGTGTCTTATCTTCCAATATTACTTCAACCGCTGAACCCTCATCAGATGTGTCAGCACCTGTTACCTTTTCGGTTTCAGCCTCTGTTTGTGTTTGATTGTCGACCATCAACTGCTCATCATCTGATATGTCAGTCCTTGTAACATCTTCTGCTTCAACCTCCTTGGACTCTACCTGCTTATTAATGGAAATATCCTGTAATGTATATTTTTCTCTCTTTTATACCAGAGCTTCAGGAATTTCTTCGCACATTAATATTTATAGTACCCACTGATTCCATCCAAGGGTATCCCAAAACAACATCCATGTTATCCATATCTGAAGCATAAAAATCACCATGCAACACATACTTATCCATAGAAAGCTTCAAATCCTTATAAATTTGAACATCATTATCATCAACCTATGTATTTTCAATATGTTTTGCTGGGACTTGCAATTTTTTTGCCAAGTTAACATTGATAAAATTATGTTTACCACTAGGATTGATAGAAACAATGATCTTCTCTTTCTGAATCAATCCATGAACTTGCAGTAAGGAGACACCCGTAGCAATTAACCCCTTATGTGTCTCATTCTCCTTTTTTCTAGCCCGAGAACATTTGTCCAAAAAGATTTTTTCAAATTTTGCATCTGAAAGTGTGATCAACTGCAGGTCGTCAAATGATGAACTCCATTTTTGAGCCTCACCTCTCATATTAAACAGCATTGGAAGCTTTCAAGATGTCCCATATGTGGACTTGTATCTTTGTATGAATTCTTCAATAGTAGGACCATCATCTTTTCCTGTAAAATGCAGAGTCGTCATGAAGAGGGTTTTGAGAAAAAATTCGATGACTTGGCGAAAATTTGAAATTGTCACAGTTTCGTCAATATTGTTCATAATCTTTATTATGACATGTTTTCAGAAATGGAACAACCATTCTGCATCTTCCCATGTGATAGAAATCCTGATCCAGGCACTAGAATTCTAGATCTGCACTGCTACTCTCCCGCCGTCACCCAAAAAAACTAATTTCTGGAAAAAAAATAAAAAATAAAAAAAAATTTAAATCAGCGATATCTCCCTCATCCGGACTCTGATTCGACTGTTTTTTTTTGAAATTAGGTTTTTTTTTTCACAAAGAGTCCAGATATACAATTAGATCTTGCAGATCTTGCACCAAGACGTCCAGATCTGCGCCACAGACTCGCTGCCCTGAAAATTATCTGCAACCCCACTGATTTTTAGATCAACGATATCTCCTTCATCCGGACTCCGATTTGATCGATTTTTTTTTTGAAATCGGGTGTTTTTCACATAGAATCCAGGTCTACAATCACATTTTGTAGATCTTGCACCAAAACGTACATATCTGATCTGAAAACTCGACACCCCTGAAATCCTGCAAACACAAAAAAAAATTCTCCACTTTGGCCCAAGAAAGTGCTCTGATACCACTTGTTGTAGATCTAACCCAGAAATATTATAGATCTGATAAGAAAGTATGAGACAATGCAAATAAACCCAGAAATAATATGAAATGAATCTTTATTGATCGAACCCTTATGGTAGGGTAACACCATACATTCACTCCTTAAGGAAGGAGAACACTCCACAAGCCATATGTTTGTTCATACAATAATCCTTGACACAATTTCTTCACTATCTCCCATGTGGAGTCTCTAGCCTCTATATAGGCCTCATACATACAATACCATGGATCATTACCATGGTTCCCTCATACCATCCACTAATACCATGGGCCCATTACATTAATATTAACTACTTGTGGTCCCTTACATGATATGGGTTAACCACCTTATTTATTACTATGGCCCATCCCATTATTACATTATTACCTTGGGTACCTCCCTTGGTACCCCATATTATCCCCCCTAATATTTCTGGGTTAGATTTACAACAGGCTCTTATGGAACTCACACCATTTCTGCTTGTCCTTCTTTGTCTTCGTGGTGTTGTTCTTTGCTTATGGCTTCAGCGGGTTGTCCTAAGTTGCTATGCCTTGACTTTGTCCTGTGTTCTGCAGTTTGGGGGCGTCCTTCCCTTGCTTCGAATTCACAGATCGAAAGTCTCGCTTTTTCTGTTTAAATTTATGCTCGATCTTGACAGCATATTGATAGGCGATGCCAACCGAGGTGATGTTTAGGAACTTCATTTTGTCTTGGATGTACTTGTGTAGATAACTACGGTACTTGAGTACCAAATGCCACCCAAAATCTTTGATACCCAACTTCCTGCGAAGAGTATGGAAAACATTTGTGAACTCCAACACATCTTGGCCCCTTCTCTACCACAACATGGTCCACTTTATGTATTTATCTTCATAGCTCCCGACAGGGTAATATTGTTCCTTGACGAAATCTAGAAAATAATTACAATGGGTGTGGCTGAAAATAGTGATGATTCCCTCTTGTCCTTTTGTTCACAGTAGGTTTCCCAACAGTCCTTGACATGTGGAGCGAGTTTGAGGAGTGCAAAAGTAATATTTTCTTGATTGGAAAAGTCATGAACTACAAAATATCTTTCCAATAGATTTAACCATCTATCTATGATGTCTACATATATCTGGCCTTCAAATATGGGAATGTCAACGTTAACTTGTACCTTCAAAAGAGTGGCACCTCAAGAGTGGTTGTTGGATGAAGATGTGTCGGCTATGGAAATTCCTTATCTCAAAAACAAGATTCTCAAAGTATTAATTTCGTGTCTAGCTAAATTGTTACCTTAAATTACTATGAATAAAAAATCATAAATCCACAAAATTATACCATATAAGATTTAGTATCTAAACTTCTGCATGTATGGAGCTCAAAAAGATGTACCTTTAGATATGATATTATCCTATTTAATAGTTTTATGGTAAAATCAGACACTAAGTACATAGTGGATACTAGTGATTAGTAGAAAGTATGTTTTGGTCCTATATTATAATTTCAAGTGATTTTACTTAAATAAGAGTTTGTCTTCTTTACTCAAAGCAATCATATAAATAAAAATAAAAAATCTACCCTTTTACAACTCATTAGAGAAGATCATTACAAATAATTTGATTTGATTTATAGATCAAAACTTTTAAACAAAATAAAAATAAAAATAAAAAACCTACCCTTTTACAACTCATCAGAAAAGATCATTACAAATAATCGGATTTGATTTATGCATCAAAACCTTTAAACAAAATATAGATAAAAATAAAAAATCTACCTTTTTACAACTCATCAAAAACAAATAATCTGATTTGATTTATACAACATGTATCAAAACCTTTAAACAAAATAACCTCAAATATTGTGAAGTTAGAAAAAAAAAAATTGATTGGAGCCTAGGCACGACCCCACACCAGAGTAATGAGACGGGATGGGTTGCTGTTTGGAGGTCGCAGCAAATTGGAGGCCTGACCCACAGAAATTAAACCGCTGGGGCGGTTAAACACCACCGTATCTGTGGAGCCCCGGAAAGGGACCGGGCTGTTCAATTTTTTCTTTTCTCTTTCACCGTCAACGCATTACAATGATGATTCTGAAAGCCCTTGGACCCATTGGTCAGAATATCGAATCTCACTCCACGCGCATCGTCCACGTGAATTCCCTCACGCATCGATCAATCAAATAAACGGCCCCAGTGGAAAAGTTAGTGCGCATTTTTCACCCAAAGGAAAGTTGACGTAGCCTGCAAATTTCACCCACTGGCCTGCCCCATTTTACCCACTTGTTCAATTTGCATGCAGAACTGTTGGTAACAGTCGCTCTGAGAGATAACAATCACATATTTACTTTCTATTTGCATGCAGAACTGTTTGTAACAGTCCCTCTGAGACATAATAATCACATATTTAATATCTTTTTATGTTTGATAGTTAAAAATATGTGTTTTTAAAAAGTTATTGGTTTAAAATTAGAGAAGTAGAATATGTATATTTATATAAATTTAGTAGTCAAATCATTACGGCCGAAGTGGATTTCTAATCTTATAAACAAAAATCTCTTACACCAATTTAATGTCTGACTTGACAATAACAGTATAATATTTTGTTCAATGTTATAAAAAATCGTAATAATAGTGAGAGCAACCACATTTAGTATAGTGGGTGGAAGCAATATTGTCAAACAAATTCTTTATGAAAATAGTTTATTCATTGTTATGAAATATTATGATGGGACTGAGACGAGCAAAGTTCAGTCGGCGGAAGCAATATTGTCAAATATAAATTTGTCAGACTAAACAGTTAGCCATTAAAGACGATATATATAATCATGATAGATGAATAACATGCGGTGGCAATCAAGTCAACGGCTAAGGAAGACATTATCGAACGAGACAGACAAATCCGAAATGCCCTAGTTTAATCAAATTGCCTTTTTTTGCTTTGAAAATAGATAATTTTTTTGGTAAAATTTCATAGGGATTTGGGTAAATCTAAAATACAGTTATCAAATTTTAAAGTTTTAGATGTTTTAGAGGTTTCTGATGGTGCTGAATCTATTTTGATGGTGCTAAATCTATTTCCATCCTAAAAATATGATTTAAGCATTGCTAATGCAAGATTTTTTTAAAAAATTGCATCACTTTTGACGGTTGAGACAATTCCTCAGCCTCAATAAACACTTCCATAAAAAATTAGCATAATAAAAAAGTTATTGAACATGATCAAACAAGCCACAAATCCACTTAACATAAATAGTATTTACTATTTAATATATATTGAAATTATCAAAAGGTAGTGAATTCCTCAGCCTCAATAAACACTTCCATAAAAAATTAGCATAATAAAAAAGTTATTGAACATGATCAAACAAGCCACAAATCCACTTAACATAAATAGTATTTACTATTTAATATATATTGAAATTATCAAAAGGTAGTGGAGGCTATCTAAGCTACAAATTAACCAAGCAACTAGAAAGATCAAAAAAGATCTAAAGGGATAATGTTGTAGAATGTATAATATATTGAAGTTGAGAAAAGCCACAAAGACATTATTAAAACTAGAACAAACAAGCCACCATTTAAGTGATCCAAAAACTTATAAAAATATTGTATAATTTATGAGTTGTTTCTAGTGTGACTTTTTTGAATTTTTTCTAGTGTAATTTCTCTAAAATAGGGCGGAGTTTATTGAATCACAAATTTTGAATGGTAATACCCTGCAACAATAAGAAGTGCCTTAGGGGTTTTCAAGGGTGCTGAATCTATGTATACAAATAAAAAAAACTCTTAAAAAAACACAAATCAAGATTTCACCACAAATGTTTCTGCCAGATTCGACATAGGAAACTCCAAAAGTCACACTAAAGACAACTCCTATAATTTATGTATTTAAAGTGATCCAAAAAAATTATAATTTTTTTTATTAATTTATGTATTTATATTTAATCTTCTGAATAGTTGAAAGTTTTCTAGAGTTTTTAGTTAATGAAAATTTCCAGCATTTTTAGTTAATTCTATGATAGTGAGATACTAAATAATATCTTTAATTTCATTAAGAAAAACATTTCAATTTTTTTTAATAAACAATTGCCTAGTACATTTTTTTAATAAAAATAACTTCAATTTTTAACTATATATCTCTTATTTTTATGAAATATTTCTTTTTCAATACTTCAATGCCTATAAACTCCACTACCCCACATCTTCCCCTCCCCAAAAGTACTTACAATATATTGACTTTATTTTCATAATCTTAAAACCATTTTTATGAATGAATGAACATGATATTCATAAAAAAGGTAAAGCCCTGGTGCATAAACTAGTGAATGAAAGCAAAACTAATAGAATATTAAAGAGAAGAGACGTCATGGCATATTCGCAGAAACTATACATGGAAAACATTAAGCACCATACAATAAGTCAATCATTGGTTTTACTGGTTTTTCATCTTATCCATTGGGTATCATTTTATTCTCATCCAAGGGACAAGATGTAAAAGCAAAGAGCCAATTATTGGCTTACTACATGGTGCTTAGTATTTGCTCACTACACACACCCCTAAAATTTTCAACCAAAAAAAACCTAACTTAGAGTGACACCTCTTTGTTCATCATCATTAGTTAACCTTTTTATTCTAGGTCCTTAACCAATATTAGATTACAATGAACATAAAATCATGGACAAAATACACATAAAAACACCTATAACAACCTCTAAAAAAACTCGAACAAATTTCCTCAATGTTGCAATATCATGCCATGCAAAAACATGTTAAGGTGTACAATCTAGAAGTTGTAAACATCTCAACATATTGAAATTATAAGTAACAAGTAACATTTAATTTTCTTATTCCAAGTGAATTTTGAAAATTTGAGCTCCAAACATATTAAGTTCCAGTAATGTAACATCATAAGTCTTAACCACAAGGGGAAAGCCATTCAACTAGGGCTAAGTGTTTGCTAATGCTTTGTCACAATACAAATATCTATATATCTCAAGTCTACACAAATAAATATTTATATATCTGGAATGTTTATGATAAAGGAAAAACAAAACTTCGTAACTCTCCATAGTTTTTACCTTTGAAGGTTAACGCAACCCCTTGAAATGTCTTCTTAACTCTCATGAACGTTTAGTTGAAGGGCCTCCAAATACTCTTGAATTTTGTCAATAAATTTCACATATGTTAATCATCCATATACTAAGGGTATACTATTTTAAATGAACCCATTCTAATATGTATTTTATTTCTTCAAGAGTTAGAGTTCCATCTTAATTGTGTTTCTGAAATACTCATAATCATTAGTCTTTTCCCAGATGATGTACACTATTTCATTAAATAATAAAGTGAAAATATTGTAAAATGTAACTAGGTTTGGTCTTCATAATGACATGTAATTATGACCTTTTCAAATGATGAAATAAAATAAATAAAATTATTTTTGTAATACCTTGCTTCATGGGTTTCATGAGCAAGAAGTTTTATTTGTTAGTGACTCCCATTGAGAGCCCTAGGATTTATTATTGAGTCAAAGAGTCAATGTCATGTATGAAGATCTCTTCTTGAGCATATGTAAAATGTATAAGAGTCTATGTTTATGTCTAAATAGCCCTCAAAAAAGAAAAGCACAATACTCTCTTGAAGTCAGCTTGCAAAACTGTATGGAACATTCATGTCGACTCACCTCAAATAGACACACCTGTTTGGATGGACATGTCGGCTCATTTATGGAGGAGAAATTACTATAAATACCCAGCTAATATTTTCGCATAAGGACAACAAAAAGCATTTGATACCTCTGCAATTTTCAGATGAGTAATCATAGTGAATGAACTTCGTGTATCTGGGTCTTCTGGTGGAGAAGACAATTCAGATTTCTTCTGTAATTTTGGTGGACATTACAATGATAAGTTTGATGACAAATCATAGTTCAGACTTTGCTCTTCTCAGAGATCTCACAGAACAATAAACTCAGATGTCTGAGGTAAAGTTTATATGCATCTCAAGAAGAGACTCGGATGGAGAAGGGACAACAGGGACCCCTCTATAGTCAATCAACAACAAGGGAATTCAAATCCCTCTTATGATCACGGTGACAACAAGGAAGAATTGTCTCAGTATAGACCACATTTCGGTGTCCTTGTAGAAGTCACAGTTTCCATCATTAAGAAGTTGCAGCTCAATATTGTGCCACAGAAATTTGATATATACAGTGAAGAAGGACTTAGGAAGAGAAGCACAAATAAGTGACCAACCCTTTCTAGTATGAGGTCTCAGTATTATATCAGAAATAAGGGTTCGGTTCTGCTGCTAAAGGAAGAGGAGTGTTACAGTATAACTACATGATGATAGTGATGATGAAAGATTTGAAGAAGAAGGTCGAATCAAAAGAAGAGTGACTGTCAAAAGGACGTGTGTCTTGATCTTGAAGAGGCTAATAGGTCAAGGGTATTGGTCTTGTTATTCGTCAATCACAATCTCTATAAGAAGAGTTTGTGTGGGTTTTCCTCTCAAAGAGTGAGAGGTTTTAGCCCTGGCAAAGAGCCAGCATCTTGTGTTCTTGTCTCTTTTGTTTTGGTAACCATTTGATGATGTAAGAAAACACACTATAATAATAACAAAGAAGATTATGTTAATAAGAAAAAAAATAAAAAAATACATATCAAATAATTATCATCGCTAGAAGAATCTTATTAGCCTAATTACCCTAGATTCTTCAACTGAAAACACAATAACATAGATGAAATAAATATAAAACTAGATTTTGAATGGTCATTATAACAATAATTTATGTGATGGATAATTGTTTTCAAAACAAGAATTTTAAACATTAAAAAACTTTGCCTATGTTCTTTCTCATTGCTTAAAAGGCAAATATATCTATTCTTTTTATCTCTTGTAAAACAAACATCACTATTGCTAATATATACTCTCTTATGAACAACGATTTTGAAGTATAACAATAAATAAAAGTGCATATTAAATTTCTTCAATATCTTTAAATTAGTAAACATTTTTAGCATGCTTACTAGTAAAATTTTAGGATTCTTTCCAATATTTTCAAATTTCATTAACATCCATTACTATGAAATGCACAATTTAAAAAATTTACTCAATCAATTTGATTGAAATTAATCATGTAAAGTTACTTTCCCATTCATTCATAAATGTGTAGAAAACCCCATGATTAGTTACAACCAACCTTAATCTTCTTACACCTGGTTGTATTCAACTTCAAAGACTCATTGAATGCACATTTTCTTAAAAGATAACATTTCTAGATTGGGTTGTTAAACATCTTATCTAACCTGCTAACATGAAATAATAAAACTTTGTTAATATTGAGATTCATATTGCATATACCAAACACTTTAATGCACATAATTCATTGTTATGTCATCAATTTAGTGTGGAATTGTTGAAATTTCACAGAACTTTGAAATCCTAGTTTTCCTTGATTTTAATTATTGATGCATTTTTCTCTTTGAAATGTTTGTGGTCAATTGTGATAGGAGGTTGGCTGTGTAAAAAATTACGTGTGTTAGAGGTTTGACGTTAAAATAATAGGATTTAGTGACTATCAAAGATAATGATTATAAACATTAGGTTTTAAGGATTTATTATTCACAATTTATCATTTTTAAGAATATCTTTTTTTTGCTTAAGAAAGAATCAGACCTTCTATTCAAATGAAGCAATAAGAGGATACACAATATGTAACTGTCAAAGATTTGACAAACACCCAAAGTTTGGGAACTGAGCCTCAAGCTCAAGAACGCGGCTAAGGGCCGACAAAACCATACAACCAACAAAGCCAAAGAGCGGACCCAAAAGTGATAAAGAGACCCACGAGCTGACCTAAAGGTGAAAAACATGCATGACAAATTTGAGCCATCAATCTGCATCTGCAATATCCAATGGCTGAGAGGGATATCGGGCAGACAAAAATCACTAGGAATACCCGCTCGATGAGGGCAGTATTCATAAACTACCTCGAGCCACGTGTTACATGGTCAGTGGCATCAGAGGCTTTTTCGAAAATTTGCTTATGGTAAAGCGGATGCTCGATAACCAGGGAAACTGTAGACCATCCCGGTCCCACCAACCACAATCCTGACACACCTCAGCCCTAGATCTTCTACTACCTGATCCGACGGTTGGAAAGGATATCAGACTGAAGAGAAGAGCGGGGGATACTAGCCCAATGAAGGTGATATTATCTTTCTTCCTAGAGCCACGTGTAACTCCGTTTGTGGCATCAAATACTCTTCAGTAAAACCACTTCTAGTACAATCGGACGCTCGATAACTCTGGTAACTGTTGCAAAACCCCCTTTCCTATAATGAAGCGATAGATCCACTTTTTGGTTTAGCGCTCTTCCTCCTCTACTGTCCATTCCTCTACAAGATCCAGAACTTGGGGTCCCTATTAAATGAACCCTTGAAATCCATCATCTTAGTTTTCTGTTGGTTGTTTCCCCTTGGAGTGATGATAAAGCTCCCTATCTTTGCACACCAAAGTGCTGCAATCTTCGCACAGTTGTTCCACCTGAACAAACTCCCACAAGCAGCACTTGTTTTCTTTTGTGAAAATCACCCCTTCATTAGTTAGCGTGTCTGCCACTCTGTTGGCATCTCTGTGTACGTGAATAAAGCTCAGACTTCTAAGTGTTCTGAGGTGAGATTGAACTTGATGAAATACTTGCGAAAGTCTCCAATGATTTGAAACTTTGTCTGGTGTTGTGCGAGTGCTTATCCTTTTGATTGTTAATTCCAAGTCTTCCTCTATGATTATGTTATGTAAATTGTAGTTCATCAGGATTTCTAAGCCATGCTCAATGGCCATGAGTTCTACCATATTATTGATGGCCCTCCCCAAATGACTGTGAAAAATGGCTTTGATATTGCCCTCGGCATCCCTAATGACTCCTCTGTACCCAAAATCCCCTGGGTTTCCTTTAAAGGCTCCATCTATGTTGAGTTTCAGGAAGCCATGAGGAGGGTGTTATAGCTCCAAATCTCACTATTATGGTTTGTGATGCTGCACTCATGGCCTAGGGAAACCCCTCCTTCCAGACTTGGTCCCAAATCTAAAAAACAGTGTTTTATTCCCTGTACGCGACATTGCCCTGAGTTAAATGCGTGTATACGCAGGTCCATATATACCCAACCCGCGTATACGTATTAAAACACTTAAAAAAATATAAAACTCCTTATTTTCGGGCGGAGATCGCGGGTTTTACCTGCTGATCACCTGTTAGTGCCTGTGGCCCCAACTGTTCCCAACCAATTCCTAACTAAAAAACTACTTTGGAATTGGTATAAAAAGACATCAAAGGGAAAGCCTAGGGGAGGAGAGAAGAGAGGGAAAGGTTATTATACTGAGATTTTCCCCTGACCAGGTCTGAAGAACCTTGTGCCTTCTGCACTTCCCCCATTTGTACAGGAAACCCTTGTTTCCTTGTGATTTGATGTTAATCCCTTAGTTATGACATCATGGAGTGAGTCTTGGAAGGAGATATGCTAGAGGTTTGAGGTGGGACGGATCCGGAAGGAAGTTGTGCTTGGAGCCTGTGAAAGGTTGCTCAGGTGATATTACTCCTTTTGTACTTTCTATTTGTCTATAATAAAGAAACACGTCTTGATTCCCGATATGCTTCTTCTTTATGTTTATGATGTCCATGTTTGAATTTCATGTATGAATGGTTGTTTAAAGTTCATAACTAACTTCCTTCTTTTATAACATAAAGATGATTTTTGTATAAATCTTTGTCCATATACTGCTGCATCCTTTGGAATTGTTGGTTTTGCAGGACAAAGGAGCGAAAGGGACATGAAGAAGGGTTTGGACCCTTGAGGAACTACTCGAACGTAGGACCTGAGGTACGTCCTTCTTACTTTAGAATTTGCTTTTGATAGCATAATGGCTATGTGTATGCATGTTTCTTTGTTTAGACAACTTTCAGTCTGCTAGGGTTTCCACCCAAAAGCCCTAGGGGATCAAATCCCTCAACAGAGGGAGTTTCCAGAAAGCCTTGCGATCTGATCTATACCTAGCTATCTTTTTGGAGCCTGAAGGGCTATAAGACTGAAATGCCAACTGTTCCAGGATGTGAGTATCCATTTGACTAGGGGGTTTCTCAGGAGGTTGCTTTTGAAAGACATTAACTGTTTCTTTGAGCTGTTTTAGGATCTAAGCCATGATGCCTTGAGTTGAACCAGATTTATCTTTGAAGATCATGTTGTTGTGTTCTTTCCACACATCCCAAATAAAAAAACCTAGAATCATTGTCCAAGCTACAATGACTATCTCATTATCTGAGAAGTCTTTCCTCCAATTCTTTGGAGTTACAGTAATGTGATGTTCACTCCTGACAGTTTGGTTGAAGATAGAGTCTACCCAATTCCATATGGAGGAGGTGAATGCGCAAAGGTTAAGTAGGTGATCCATGGTCTCCTCCTGCAACCCACATAAATGGAATTTAGAAGGACTTGCAAAACCTCTTTTTCTAAGACTTTCCCAGGTTAGAATCTTTTTATGCTGAACTAGCCACATGAGCAGTTTGATCTTCATCCATTGTGGGTTGCTCCAAAGGTTTTTCCAAGTCTTATCACGATTTGGATGGTCAAATCCAGTGATTATTCTTTTGGCTTCTTTGAGGTTGAAGTTACCCTCATTGTTTCTACCCCACCTTAGTAGATCATTCGAGGTTGATGATAAAATTTGCCTCTTTTACATAATCTCTTCAAGAACTTTAGCTTGGGATTTCAAGGGGGTCTCTGCACTGTATTCCGATACCTTCCAAATTCTCCACTTCCCTTTCTCTCCTGACTGATCCCAAAAGTCACTTACCCTTTTTAGTCCTTTGTTAAGGGTATCACTTTTGATGATGTCTAGACCTTCTCTGCAGAGATTTTGTTCTTGCTACCAGTTGTCCTCCCAGAACCAGGCAAGATTCCCATTTCTTATCTCCTAGAAACTATGATTATGAACTAAGGCTCTGTTCTCCCAAGCCTTGTTCCAAATATGAGATCCCCTGATGTGCCCTGTCATTCGAATGTAATCCTTTTCCTACCAATCCATTGCATACTTTTGTTTCCATAGCTTGGTCCATGGATTGTTAGTTTCCTTTAGCCATCTCCACCACAATTTTGCCCCCAAGACTTTGCTTAGGGTGTCCGGGTCATGGAGACCTAAACCACCATGGGTTTTGGGTTTGCAAAGATTTTCCCATGCTACCAGGGCCAATTTCTTTTTCTTTTCCTCTTGACCCCAAAGAAAGTTTCTTTAAGTATTCCTGATCTACTGTAAAACTCCTTTTGGGATATGAAGGGCTGAAAACATGAAAATTGGAATGGTTTGTAGACCGACCTTTGTAAGAGTTAGTCTCCTTACTAAATTCAAAGATCTGCTAGTCTAGTTATTGACTTTGTCCTTTAGTTTATGTGTAACTAACTACCAAACTTCCTTATTCAAGGGTTTATCAGTGAGAGGCATTCCCAGATATTTAGAGGGAAGATTCTCTCTTTGAAATCCAAGAATTCTAGCAAGATGTCTTTGGATGGAAATATCTGTATTGAAAAATAGAACTTTTGATTTTGTGAGGCTTACCTCCATGCCAGCAGCCTTTGCAAAATCCTGCAGGATTTGTTTGAAGGCTTTGGCTTCCTTGACAGTGGGTGTGCCCTACAGCATAGTATCATCTACAAATTGTTGATAAGTCAATGTGTCCCCATTCTGAGTGAGTTTTAGCCCCTTGATTCTTCCTTCCTCCTTGGCTGTATTGATCATTCTACCCAATCCTTCCATCATGAGAATGAAGAGGAATGGGGAGAGAGGATCGCCTTGCCTAAGGCCCCTTGAAGGCTCGAAGGTTCTTGAAGGAGAGCCATTGAGAAGGATATAGCAACTTGCTGTGGTAACCAGGGCCATGACCCACTTTATCTAGTTGTAGTCAAAGCCATAAGCTTTAAGAATTTCCTTTATGTAGGGTTAGCTTAGCTTATCACAAGCTTTCGCTATGTCCAGCTATATTATCATACCTGCTTGCTTATTGATCTTGAGGGAATGAACCACTTTGTGAGCATGGATGATATTGTTGAGAATTTGTCTGCCTTCCACGTATCTAGTCTGTTCCTTTAACACAAGCAATGGATGTAGAGGTTTGAATCTGTTAGCAATAACTTTGGAAATGATTTTGTACACCACATTGCATAATGCTATGGGTCTAAAGCTTTCTGGTGTCATGGATGTTTCCTGTTTATGGATTAATGCTATGAAGGATTCATTAATCGCTCTAAGAACTATTCTTTATTTTCTCGAGTCCTCCACCACATCCAAATGTCATATTTGATGATTTCCCAGCATGTTTTGAACAAGCCTACATTGAAACCATCCAAGTCTGGAGCTTTCCCATTGTGCATCTCTTTGATTACTTCATTCACCTCTTCCTCTGTTACTGGCCTATTGAGATTATAGTTATCTTCCCTGGTCACCAATTTTGGAATATTCTTTGTGAAACTCTTAATGAATTGAGATCTGTATGCAATGGTTTCCTCTGCTATGCTTTGAAAATGTTGTACCAAAACAGATTCCATTTCCTTGTGCGTATTTAACTCTTCCCCTTGTGGATCTAAGAGTTTTGTGATCCTATTGTGAGCCTTGCATTTCATGGTGGACTTGTGAAAGAATCTGGTGTTTCTCTCCCCTTATTTTATCCATTGTACTCTAGATTTCTGTTTCCAGAAGATTTCCTCTTGCTGACATCGATTGTCCCATTCTTGCTGTAAAGAGTCCACCTGTATTTTCCTTGCCTCTGTGAATCCTTCTGTGATGAGAATTTGATTAATTTTTTGTAATTTTCTCTCCACTTCTCTTTTGGCTTAAAAAATGTTACCAAACTCCTTCCTGTTCCATTCCTTGAGCCTTCGTTTGATATGCTTGAGTCTCTGATGCAGGAGGAACATTTTTGTGCCTTGGGTGTGCATATCTTCCACCCACCAATTTCTAATATTAGTGATGAAGTTGGGGTGAGTGAGCCATGCATTTTCAAACATGAAAGGTTTGTTTCTCGAGGTTCCAATAAAAGAAGCCTCCATCTGGACTGGCCAGTGGTCCGAGCCTCTGAAGGGAAGGATCCAAGCAGTCGTAGTGTGACTGGAGAGAAGGAGATCCTCCAAGATTATGAATCTATATAATTTAGATGCAACTTGGGTAGATCCCCCTCTCCTGTTATTCCATGTGAAGGTGTCGTTTATTGTTTCCATACTCACCAGTCTCATGTTGTCTAAGAAGTTATGGAAGGCAAGTGAGTCTCGTCCAACATTTTGCTTCCCCTTTTTTTCTTTTAGAGGGATATGATCATGTTGAAGTCCCCTCCCATAATCCAGGGAATAACTGAGTGTCTCTCTCTTAGCTCCTCTAGAGAGGTAAGGAGCTTTAGTTTGTCTTCTAGCAATTGAGGACCATAGACATTTGTGATCAAGTAATACTCTTTGTCCCCTGAAGGTTGTATTACCATTGAAAGGTGGTTTCTGGATGCTTCTGCATCTATGATCTCAAATTTTTGGGGATTCCATAGGGTGAGAATTCCTCTCGCTGTATTATTTGCTTTGACTTCAAGGTACTCATAGTTGTTGAACCATTTGCTGTGAAGTTCTTTGATCTTTTCTATTGAGCATTTTGTTTCCTGTATAAACACCATGTCTGTTTTTTCTTCTTTTATTCTGTTACTGAGATTTCTTTGCTTTATTTTGCTGCCTAGCCCCCTAATGTTCCAGGTTGTGAGCTTCATAATGATGTGTTTATGAAAGAGTAACTGGCAAGATCTTTCATCTTACCCGAATTAATCAGGATTTTCCCACATTCTGCCTCCTTCTTCCTCTTTTCTTGCCTGGGTTTTTGATGGAGTATCCTGATTTACTTTCCATTTGTTTGACCCCTTTATTCTCCTAACTGTCATAGTTCCTTTTGACTCCTACAACCTTTGTTTGAGACCTTTGAAGGAATAACTGTTGCACTCTGTCAAACTCCTCTTGTGGCAGAGAGTCAATCCCTTTGTTGGTTCCCTGTTCTAGAAACGTTTCTAGTTCAAGGTTCTCCCTATCAAGAATCTCCTATAGGTCTTGATTGCCCATTCCTCCTTCGCTTGGGGTCATCTCCTGGTCCCTTCCAAGTCCTATAGTGCTTATCGGGTCCTCTTTTAGTTCATTATCTGCCTGTATGATGTCCATGTTGTCCTCTTTTTCTCCCTCTGTTGGGATGTTCTCTAGGTCATTACTCTTTCCATTTTCTTCCCCCTCTTCTTCTAAAATCTCAAAACTGTTGTGACATGGTGGTTTGTTCTCACTAGGTTTCTTTTGGTGCTTTCCCCCCTCCTTCCCCCCTGCTTACCACTTTGGTGTAACCTTCAGGGTCTTTTCCGATGTTTCTTTTCAAATTGTCCTGTCTTTTGTTGAGTGGGCATTCTCTGAATAGGTGCCCATGTTCATGACATTTGCAGCATCTAAATGGGATGTGTTCATAGTCGACCGCCTATACTCATTCCTCGTCATATACTTCCAGGATGACTTAATCTGAGAGTTCTCCCGATAAGTCCATTTCTACACATATGCAGGCAAAGGATGTATATTTACCTCGCAGAGTTGCCTCTGATATCTTTAAAAAATTTCCTAATTTATTACCTATAGCTTTTAAGGATTTTCATAGCCAGTAATCTAAAGGTAAGGAATATAATCTAATCCATACTGGGAACGATGTGAAAGTTTCTCACTCCGGAACAAAGTTCATCATCCAAGGTCGCATGTAGAGGCTTGCAACAACATAGAAGTATGGTCCTCCTTCAAAAATGTTGTCTTTATCCTCCAGGTTCGTGAAAACCATGGTAGAAAAAAACCCTTGGACCCAAGATGTATAGTTATTTCTCCTTTTGGTTTCCAGGTGTTTCTTATCCAAGTGTATAGTGCTTTCTCCGTGGGCCAGATACCCATAAACTTGCATATGATTGCATAGGTTGCCATGTGATCTCTGTGAACCTACAGAGCAAGATCATTTAGGACCACCCATGGTTTAATATTAGACTTGGGCTTGCAAGGTCCCATTGTAGCCCTACCCTCCATTCTTTGACCACTGTCTCCAACTTTCGTTTCCTTTCAAACCTCCTCGTGGGTCCCTTCCTTTCATGGGGTTTGCTGCCTTCCAGCTTTTGGGTACTAGTTGTTTTTGTCTCATTCTCCATTGAATTTTGGAGCTTGTTTCGACTCGACTCTTTGCCTTTGTTTTAAACCACATTACTGTAGGAGGGAGTGCAGCTCCCTCCTCCCTGCCCCTCCATAGTTACCAGCTTGCTTCTGTCGCCCCCAGTTCCAAACCCTAGTCGCTTCGGCGCCTCCCGCAACTTTTTCTAAAGAAGCTCCAATTATCTGAATAGAAGAATAATGTTTACTCCTAGTGTCATCATTTTTTAAGAATATCATTATAAGGGTGTAAGTTTATTTTTTATAGTTTTCTTCAAAATATTCTTGATCAATTTATTGATCTGTATAAAAGTGTAAGTTTTATGAAGAAATTAAAAACAAATTTAATAATAAAAAGAATATTGTCAGCCATAAGATTGTGGAGGTTAAACAAATTGTTTAATCTTATCATGATGCTCGAATAAAATATTTTAATCATTATTATTTTATTTAATTAATAATAAAGATATATATTATTATTAATTACTAATATCAATTTATTTTTTGGTTATGATTCAAGATGTAGTGTGGATAAACTAAAATAAATCATATATTTATTTTGCATAACTATGAGTATAATTATCAGTGATTCTAAGTCTTTGGTAATTAGCTAAGGTCTTTCTAAACTTGAGAAGAATTTTATCACTGATATCTTTCTTTTTGTTCCCTCTACCTTCAACACAAGGTTTAAGTATCTAGGTTTCCACCTTAAGGTAAACCTATATATGAAGGAAGACTAGTAGTGGCTCATAAACAAGGTAAAACAAAATGTAATACCTGGTACAAATGATGGATCTCATGTGGTGGCCAATTAGTGTTAGTAAAATCAATCCTTGAGCCCATCCTAGTATAATGGATGTCTCTTCCTTGGATGATAAAAGGCATCTTTGAAAAAAAATCAACAATTTTCTTCCCATTTTGTCTAGATAGGAGACTAAGAGAGTAAGGGAATATCTCTAGTCCCTTGGAAAAAAATTAGCCATCATAAAGAGACAAGCAGGATGGGGACTAAAAAACTTGTTTCCCTTCTCCAAAACTTTAATAACTAAGAACATGTGGAGGTTCATTCAAGGGGAAGGCTTTTGGGATAAACAATAAAAGATAAATGTCTCACCTCCTCTTCATTGAATATTGGATCCAAACCCCAATTAGAAAGGCCCAAATCTGTTCTGTGATTTGGAAATACATAATCATTTCTACCCCCTTAAATGGGAATTGGTTAATTTGAAAGGTAGGAAATGGGGATAAGGTACAAGTTGGCCTTGATCCACATATGCATAGAATATTGATACCCCTCATCCATGACCTAAAATCAAAATGATATGACACACTTTGGCATATTGCAAGAGGTCAAGCAGTAAACTCTAGGAAAAATAATGGCTTCCTCGGAGAGACTTGGAATTTAATAAGGATTATATATTGTTGGACCAAAGATCAGACTTTTGGGGGGGGGGGGGGATGGATCAGTGTGCCAACAATTTAACCATTTCACAACTTTTTATCAATGAAAAATTATGTAGCAATGTATTTGTAATGCCGCCCTCCCACTATCATAAAATGTAAAGTGGGAATGACTATATCTTATTTTCTTTAACCTTTATACTTTCTTGTGAATCTTAGTTATCTTATTTATGTTCCTTAGGTAGATATTTTTCATAAAAAAATATCAATAAACAACAACAACAAAAGAGAACACAAATATAGGCTCGTAGTTAGGGGAAAACCCCTTGAAGGGGAAAACCTGAAACTCTTCTCTTCATAAAATCTACTTCAAATGAGATACAAAGACCCAATCCCTATACCAAGTCCTTCTCCTAGTACCAAGTCAGCCATTCCTCAAGTCCTTCTTGAATCTACACCAAAATGATACACACTGCAACTTCGATATGTTAGATACAACACTGCTACTTGACGTGCAACTTTGGCCCTATAGCTCCTAAAGAAACCCTAATTTGACCTCTTTTTGGGAGCTTCCAAGAGCAAGACAACTCTTCCTAAGGTCAGTGAGGTCTAGACAAAGTTTCCTTCCTTCCAACTACTAGTTTCTGCACTTCGTCCTACAACAACTTAACCCTACAACTTCGACCTCTTCCTCCAACCCAAAAACCCTATCATTTCACACGTGTGAGAGGGATAGAGCCCAAAAACCAATTTTTTTTTCCTTGTTCCTTCTTCTTGACCTTTTCTCTCCTTCTTGTAGCTAACTAGCTATAGATTGAACTCTTTCTTGTAGATCGAACTTGTAAGTGAGTGTTTCCAAATGAAGTTGAACTGCACTTTATATAGCCTTCTCATGGGGTTGAATTCCCTCCTTTAGGCCGACTTGAGGATCCTACGTCCGATTTGTAATATTGGAGATTCCAAGACATTCTAGTCTCAAAAATAACTATTTTTACAATTACAAATTGCCTGGAAGGGTCTTATAAACATGATGTTGACTTCTTTGACTCAAGTTAATAAATATTAAGACCTAACAAACCTAGAAGCATGAAGAACATGCTTTTACCTAGAATACCATAAATAATGAGCATGAAACCCATGTTTTAATAATAATATTTTTATTTTCTTTTTCTTGTTTGCTACATAGGATACATATTGAAATGAGTACAACATTTATGAATACTAAAACTAGTTATATTTCTCAACGCTCCCTCTTAACTAGGGAGGTATTCATAATTTTACAACCAGTGCAACATCATATCTCAAAATGAAGAGTTATTAAGAAGAGTCAAATTGATAAATCATACTGTAAAAATCATCAGTATAACCAAAATAGTCCCTGAGGCCTAACTAGGCAAGATCTTATCTTATTCAAGTGCTTTATGATGGGAGGCTTTATGTGATATTGCATTACCTCTCTAAGGTACATACCCCATCCAGATGTCCACAAGGTATGTTCTTTTAGGACTATTCTTATCTTGGATCTCTTGATATGGAAATGGAGGAAAGCTCCTCCTATCAAAAACCGATCGTACTCTGACACTTTGCAAGTTAACAAAATGGGTCTTTAAAGGTAAAATCAGCTTCACAACCTCTTCAAGATGGTGAGTTAAGTTTTCACATAAACCTAAACGAGAAACAAATTCACATGTATCTGAAAATGATAAACATGAAGAGAAGAAACCATACCGCTCCAATAATTAGACTGCTATATTGGTTTCAACAATAAATGAGTGCATACAACTTGTTGACAATGGAGTGAATTGCCTCTCCTACAAATAAAAATTCTCCTGCAAAGAATTCCCACTCAGAAAAATGATTCCCTACAACAAGTCATACAAATTTCAACATAAAAATGACTTTAACACAATAAGTCCTTGTACTCCACTTGAAATCAAAAGCATAAACATGCAACTCCTCCACAATGAAGAGTTAAAAAGGGATTCTCTCCTTGAGATATTGAGAAAATACTGAAAAGAGATACTCTATAAAAGTAATAGTTGTTGCAGATGAAACTAGAAGGTTGGAAAACCTCTAACCAAGCTCTCTCCATGCTCAAATATGCCTCCATACTGCTTCAAATTTGACTTTTCCTCTAGCACTAAAAGACTTGATTCCTCAAAGGATCCATCATAAAGTGCTCAAATCATAAAACTGAGGTTGCCATTGAGTCTAAGGCACATAAAAACCCCCATCTAGGCTCTTCTTGAGCTCAAAAAGGTTAAATTGAGCAAGATATGCTTCTCCAAGCCAAGCTCTGCTATCTGTCCTGCAAATTGGCATAAACTACTAACTATGTGACAATTTCAACCTTTTCTCAGTCCTCTAAGCAAAAATTTCGCTTGGGACTGATGAGTTTCCTATCGTAAAAAGTGCAATTTGTTTCCTCTTTAATTCTTCCAATAACCCCTATGCACCAGATCAAGTTCATGTGATGCCCATAGGGCCAGGGACTAGAGCCAACTGCCCACCTGTGATAGCTTATGCTCCCCGCTATTGTCAGCATGGTTACATGTGTTGATGTGTCTAAGGATGGGGGCCAACTTCCCTCCCCCACCACCTGAGCTCTTGGATAACAGTCACAACAGTTGCCGAGAACCAAGGGTCAGGGCTTATCCACCCTCTCTGCCAAGCACTCCACCCAGTTGTATGGGTGATTAACGTGGTCAAGGTCCAGGGCCAAGTCTCCAAACCCACTCCCTTCATCTACATTGTGGACACATGGTGGTGGCATGATCAATGGCCTGGGATCATTGCTGGACCCCTCCTATCAAATGCCAAAGCATTTGACATTAAATATAACCCGTGTCATATATGGGTTAAGAACTTATGTGTTGGTGTGACATTTGGGCATGATGTTTGTTACACTACAGGTCGAGGGGTCGAGCCCCATTGAGGCCTTCTAGCCCTATACAAAATTTTAACCAATCATAGAGGTCCATGTGGTAGCCTCTGATTGGGTCACCTCAAACTTCAACAACCAACCCAAACACACGAAATGCACACTGTACAAACATGACACATGTTAAGACCTAATTGGTCCACCACTGAGTGTACCCTACATAGTCAGTTGATGACATCAGCTATACAAATTGCCCAGTCAACTCTATTGTTGACTTTTTTGTTGTTGGTCAAAAACTCTATAATGCTATAAATTATTCATGTGACATCAGATTGAGGCAATCCAAGCGTAGTTGGAATCAATATGATGAACACTATGACTTGACACAAGTTTCAGGAGATTCTGAGCACTTTCATTTTTGAGCCTATTTTTGATCTCTGGATCATACCTCCCCACTAGGAACTTTTGAATCTACAAAAGTCTATCTTCACTCAGCAAATAAGTGAGGAAAATCTCATTAAATTTCCTGATCTCAATCCTTCTTTTTATATTTGACTTAGTTCCTTCGAGCTCCAATCAAGGTATTCCACCTTGTTGCTGTGTGAAGTCCTTATCTTCCTCACAAGAATTGTGGCTTGTTGCAATTCTCGTAAACATTCAGGAACAAGAAAACTTCGATGGATGGAATCTGAACATTCTCTCTAAAACCATCTTTCTTTGGGTTCAAACAAACTTCACCTTGAAGTCCCTCCTTGCTAAACCCAATCTTGATTTTTCACATGGAAATCATAAGCAACTCAATGTTTTCCATGCACTGATTCACACTTTTCTTTGTTATCCTCAATCTGCACTTATACTCTTAGATACATTGGTTGCATTTGTTCAATGGCATGCTTAACTTTGTCCAATAATCATGGTCATCTTTTGCACAATCTTTACCAAAGATTAAATTCACAAACAAGCTTCATATCGAAACACTTATATAAGTGAGTGCTTGACACAACTATAGACATATTGGATGAAATAAAAAAATTTCTCATCCCACAAGTCTCCAAACAAATGGACTCATCATCAAGCCAAAATAACATAACATTCAAAAGAAAACACACTTGTTGCAGATAAGTGATTGTACATGACTTCACTTTACAAAGTACCTAAAAGGGAATATACAATAAGTAACTACAATCTTACAAAGCAAGAAAACTATACAAAATTGTCTACCCATTCTTTGCCTATCCCATGCTTATGGGTTCTCTTTCCGCACCCACTTTGCTTTGAAGGTTTCTCCAGGAATTACATCAGTTTCCACATTGCTACTTATCACTTTCCTTACAAAGGATCACATGACCTATTTTTCCTTCTTGGGACGAAGTTCTATATGAAGTTTCCAACACTTTTCAATTTGATGCCCATTCATGCTACAATGGGTACAAAAATTATTTCACTTTCCCATCGACAAGGAAGTCTTCATAATAGGGAAAGATTCCTCATATATTGTCCCAAGGATTTGGTCCATTCTTTTGACCATCACCTTACATTGCTCACAATCAACCACACAATGGTCAATGGCTGCATCACAAAATGTGCAAGGAATCTTTTCCCATAAATAATAAAAATCACCAACATTTCTAAAATCCCCATGACACTTATACCTATCCTTTGGGTTGTGACTTTAACGTTGAGGACTGGACTTTGCATGTCCCTTGAAACATTCATCTCTCTTTGGAGATAATATTCCATCATCACTACCATCATGGTGTGACATATAATTACTTGATGATTTCTTTGCCTCAACAACTTTAGAGCACTCTCCAATTTCTTTATGACCATAACCCAGTCCTTCATAACATGGTCGTTCTTTCACCTCAATAGGATTAGTGATACCTTGGCCATTAACTGTGAGGCCTATTTTATCATCACCCATCTGAGTAAAAATATTCATACCAATACCATTGGTATGCCTTTCAAAAGCTACAAAATATGTGCTATCAACATTAGCTGAAGGAGTAGAACTAGAAATGATAGTTACCTCCTTTGGCCTATCACCCATCTTTTCTTTTTTAGATTTTGATGAAGAATTGAATGATGACTCAAGCCAACGACTTTTACCAACTGACACATAAGGATAATCTTTTAGATGTTGACAAAACTCACAAGCATCGTTCGCAACATAGGGTCCATATCTTTTGTACGGACCATGTCCACAAACTGGCTTCATCTTAGAGGGGTTCTTTGTTGCTTACAGGATGGAACTATCAGCAGTTTGTTCCTCCACTACATGCTAGAAGTATAGGTGCGTTTTCTTTTTCTCCTCCTTTGCAATTTCAAGCAATCTCCTTAACTCAAAATTCTCCATTCTAAGAGATAGATTAATCTCATCCAACTCTTAGAGTCATTCATGCTTCAATTTATTGTCCATACTTGCAACTTGCTCAGAACCTCCTTTGATACCACCTAATATGGAAATGGAGGGAAGCTCCTCCTATCAAAAATCAATCGTCCTCTAACACTTTGCAAGTTAATAAAATGGGTCTTTAAAGGTAAAATAAGTTTTACAACCTCTTCAGGACAGTAAGTTAAGTTTTCACATAAACTTAAAAGAGAAAAAAATTCACATGAATCTCAAAATGATAAACAAAAAGAGAAGAAACCAAAATTTGATGATGGATTTCACCCCTCCTGGGATACATCTCTAGGCCTACTCCAACAACTAGACCACTATATTGATTTCAGCAAAAAATGAGTACATACAACTTGTTAACAGTAGTGTGGCTTGTTTCTCCTACAAACAAATGTTCTCTTACAGAGAATTCTCACTCAGAAAAATGACTCCCTATAGCAAGTCATAAAAATTTCAACATAAAAAGGACTTTGACTCAATAGGTCCTTGTACTCCACCTGAATCAAAAGCACAAACATGCAACTCCTCCACAATGAAGATTTAAAAAGGGCTTCTCTCCTTAACACATTGAGAAAAGACTAAAAAAATATTCTCTACAGAAGTAACAACTATTGTAGATGAAACTGGAATTCTAGAAAACCTCTAACCAAGCTCTCTCCATGCTCAGATATGCCTCCCTAATGCTTCAAATTTGACTCTGCCTCTAACATTAAAATACTTGATTCCTAAAAAATTCCATCATAAAGTGCTCAAATCATAAAACTAAGGTTTCCATTGAGTCCAAGACACTCAAAAATCCCCATATAGGCTTTTATTTAGCTAAAAAAGGTTAAAAATTGAGCAAGATATGCATCTCCAATCCAAGCTCTATTATCTGTCCTACAAATTAGCAAAACCTGCTAACTGTGTGATGATTTCACCCTTTTCTCAATCTTCCAAGCAATAATTTTTCTAAGGGCTGACGAGATTCCTCTTGAAAAAAGTGCAATTTGTTGCCTTTTAATTTTTCCAAAAACACTTATGCATCAGATCACGGTTACATGGTGCCCATAGGGCCATTGGCTGGGGCCAATTTCTTGCCACTGACAACTTAGAGTCCCCATTAGTTTTGACATGGTCACATGTGTTGATGTGGCTGGGGGCCAGGGCCAACTTCCTTCCCCCACTGCTGGAGCTCCTAGGTAATAGTCACAACAATGGTAGAGAACCAAGGGTTAGGGCTTATCTGCCCTCTCCACCAAGTTCTCTTCCTGGTTGTATGGGTGATTAATGTGGCCAAGGGCTAGGGCCAAGTGCCTAACCCCACTCCCTTCTATCTACATTATGGACACATGGTAGTGGCGTGACTAGGGGCCAGGGCTCACCACTTATCCCCTCCTCCCAAATGACAAAATAATTGACATTAAATATAAATCACGCCCTATATGGGTTAAGAACTTGTGAGATTGTGTTATGTTTGGGTGCGGATTTGTTAAACAATGGATCAAGGGGTCGAACCCCACTGAGGCCTTTGGGCCTTATATAAGTTTCTTTACCAATCATAGAGTCCATGTGGTGCCCTCTGATAGGGCCATGTGGTAGCCTCTGATTGGGCCACCTAAACTTTAGCAACCAACCAAAATGCGCCAAATGCACCCTATATGAACATGCCATGTGTCAAGATCTGATTGGTCCACCATCGACCATACCTTGCACAGTCATATGATGATTTCATTTGTATGGACTACCTAGTCAAACCTATTGTTGACTTTTTAGTTGTTGGTCAAAAACTTAAGAACACCATAACTTCTTCATACGACGTAAAATTTAGGCGATTTAAGTGTTGTTGGAATCAAGATGACAAACACTATGACTTGACGCTAGTTTCAGAAGATTCTGAGTACTTTCATTTTTGAGCCTACTTTTTTTTTATATATGGATCATCTCCATACTAGAGTCCTCAAAGAATATCGGTCCCCTTCAACCACTCTTTGCTTGGATTCTTGTCCCATCCTCAAAGCACAGGGGCCTCACTTAGGGAGCAATGTCATAGGACGTGGGTTCATATTAGGGGATATATATATATTTAGGAAAAAATTACATAATATATTGTAGCATATATAGGGAGTAAAGGGTTTTTATATCATGAAGTATAAAAAATGGAGCTCAAAGTTAATGAAAAAATGGATACCTACAATATATAATGAAAGTAGGGGTTTTTTTAAATTGGGAAGTTGTATTGGGTTTGTATTGGTAGGGGGTTAAATAATGTGATTTTCAGAGGTATTTTCCAATATGTAGTTAAATTAAGGATATTGTTTAATATGTCACGAATGCGTGTGATATGTGAGAGGTTCATTGAGTGAAGCCCCCGCACCTCAAAGAGTGTCAGTCCCTTCCTTTCTTGGATTTTATATCCTCAAGGAAACCACAAATTCTTATCCAATCCTTTGTCATTCTCTCTTCATCACTTGAAGAGGAGAATGCACATGTGATGTTCATTATCACTCCCTCTTGAACAGAGAGTACATCGATATTCTCCCTTAATATTGAGAATATACTCTTGATCCATATTCAAGGAGACTCCTTTTGCCCCCTCTCAAACTGGAGGATATTCTTGCCTTCCAATAATGGAAGCCAACACCACAAGCCTTTACAAGTTTGTCTTCATTAGAGTATCACCTACTAGTTCTCCATAGCTACATGGCTCCCTCTTTCTTTTGCAACACTTGTTTTCTTTTGAGGTATCATGGAGCCATTTCCACTCTTTCGTTCTTGTGACAGGATCCAAGTCATCTTACTTGCCCATCACTTTCTTCTTCAATCATAAAGGCATTGCATTGAGACTTCTGATCTTTAATTTTATCATAAAAGTGATATTTCTTGACCTTAAAGTTATATTTTCGTCACTACCCTTTCAATCCCAAGATGAAATCATCTTGACTTTACATTTTTCAAGTACCAAACATTCTCAACATTCTTCATCTATATAGTTGAACTTGCCCCAATTTTCATCATGTATTCCTGCAACATTCTTTTCCCAGTAGCCAAAAATAATATGTTATCCAGATAACCAACCCATAAATGAAATAGACTTACCTCTCCATGGTGATCTTCTCATTCTATCAACATCCATATTGACCATATCCACTTGATATTTCCTTCATGCATTAGAGTGCCCAAGGATCAAACTTGATTACCAAGTTACAAATTTTGTTCCGAATATTATATTAAATGTTAAAAAAATATAAAATGCATATTCTGGAAAAATTCCCAATCTTCTATGCATTTCTTAAGCAAGTCACATGATATTCTATTCTAGCATCATAAATAATTAATCATAAACCAAATTTATTCCACAAGGTTCTCATACACATGAATCTTATCCAAAGTTTCCCATTTCAACATACATTTCTATGCTTTCATCCAATCATCTTGTAGAAATTTTGAATAATTTAACACATATTCAACAGAGATTATCCTGATCATGTACTATTGCGGAAAACATACACAATACATAAGCTCCTCTACGTTGATCATCCATATAGCAGCATCAATAACAATAAAACATCAAGAGCATTCACACATTAACACAGTATGTATCCCGGGGAAAGCATCTCGCTAAAAACCCCAACTATCTGTATATTAATGATTGAGTCAAGTAACATTGCACAGCATAATACTTCCACAAGTATCTCCACCTCTGTTACACACAATACAGCTCAGATCTGATCTCCAAATCTCTTCCACTGCTTGCCTGC
>APFE031045912.1:0-12987 GCA_000404065.3 Pinus taeda
CAATCTTATGCATTGAACTCTTGCAATGGTATTAATGATCAAAAGACGTATTTCCACAAACATGAAAATACCCCATTCTTAAAACTCTTGATAGTCTTAAATATCAAAACTTTGAGATAGATCCGAAAATTCTTCTACAGATTTACTATACGAAAGAGTTCTTTTACATATTCACAATAGGGAATACTTGGATGACATGTAACCTGAAAAGTGGCAGGGCATGGAAATGTCCCTTCCTAGCATAGGGATGCAACTTTACATCAAATTCCAACAGGGTCTAGATTAATAATAAGAGGCACCTAGGGATGCAACTTTACATCAAATTCCACAAGGTCTAGATTAATAATAAGAGGCACCTTTAAATTATGCAATTTAAATTATGCAATTAATATATGACAGCTTGAAAAAAAACATTAAAACTAATAAAACGTTTTTCCCAACAGATTCAAATCATCGAGAAAATTATACATTTTCAAATACTTTTCTTACATTTCACTCAACCACCAAATTGTTTGATTCCTTGAAATTCAACCACCAAATGCTGCTAGTAATATATATGACTTATTTAGTTACGAAATTAAGTTAGACATCATACGAAAGAAGGTAGTTTACATGATTATATATAATTTAGTCACAGGAATTGTGACAGAAATTGAGACATTATATGAAACAATGTAATAGATGATTTTCCAGTGGGACATCATATGAAACAAGATTACGTATTATATCTTTCTGAATTCAACCTATTGGATACAACGACTTCCATCATGTGACACATAAAAGATGAAGTCATAATAGTATCTGAGTAAGTTGATTGTGTTCTCTTCCATCACTTGAAAATAAGCGTCTGCTTGTCCTCTTCGCAGGTTATGATTCTCTGCCAAGAGTTTTTAATACAGCCACATGAGTGTTGAAACTCCACAACATATCTCTAACAGCCGTTGCTATTTGTTGGAATTTATTTGGTTCCCTTTGTCAAACATCTCATTGTACATTTCCTTATTTCATAAACATTTGTTTATATTTTTCCCTCTCTACATATATTTATGTAGAGAGTAGTAATAAACAACTTCATACTATTTTCATATCTTCATCTTGATCAATGTAAATAAAAGCTTGTTGACGTCTGTGTCACGAGACGTGAGAAGCAACCTTACCTTCTTTAATATTTTCATATCTTTTGGTAAGAGTTGTTGAAATTCATCTTGCCTAAAAACAAACATTATCGATGTAAATGAAGGCAGGCACTTTCTGTACCATGACACTCAACTCTAGCTCACCATCTTTATAAATAAAAGCTTGTTGACGTCTGTGTCACGAGCAGTGAGAAGCAACCTTACCTTCTTTACTATTTTCATATCTTTTGGTAAGAGTTGTTGAAATTCATCATGCCTAAAAACAAACATTATCGATGTAAATGAAGGCAGGCACTTTCTGTACCATGATACTCAACTCTAGCTCACCATCTTTATAAATATAGATCATTTTGTAACTCTATTATCTTTGGAGTAGAATCTATATTCTCCAAAGCCCCAATCATGGAATATTTACATCCTTCTATGTTAATTCATGAAAGGGGAACATTTGGAAATATGGTTTTACCCACTACTCCAAAATTATGTAAGATAACGGCCACTGGGACTTTCTCACTTTCCCAGTCCAAAAGATAAATAACTTCTTTCAAAAACTCCTCAATTCCAACTGTTTCAACAATAATAAAAACCATAATTGTTAGTGATTTTATTTTTAATAAATGAATAATAATAACCTTATTTCAAATAAAATTAATAATAATTCATTTCATATATAATAATATATTCACCTGCATGTTCAGGTCCAAATTTATGAAATGTGTCCCTGTTTATTGGAGTTGGAAAGTACCTACAATCAATGGCATTTAATTAAAACATTCATCGTTATATAATGGTGAATCCTAAAACATATGACAGAATTGTCATTATGATTTTGTGAGGATTAAGCGATGAGGGGCAACAATGGTTCTAGTTTAAACCAAACATCATTAAAAGGAAAAACAGATTTTAACTTATTTACAAGTGTGAAAAACAAGAATAAAAACAAGAATAGATTTGTATGGTTTCAACTTGTTATCATAATTTCTGGCCATATTTATAATGCTGCCCCTTATAATTTTAAACAATCCAAACTAATTATGTTCTCCTCTAAATTATACATATTAATAAACCACATTTCTATTTACGAATAAGAATCCAATTAGTGTTCTGTACTCACCTGGTAAATTTAGAAGAGTCAATTTGAGGGCAGAAGTAAACAATAGAGAAGCTTTCACTATCAACAGTATGGCTTCTCTAAGTTTATTTTCCATCATTTTCTTTAATCCGGATCGTTCAGTAGGATGCCGAAGATATTTGAATAATCCATTAATTTCCTCCAAGAGATCAAACCACTCACTTCCATGGGCTAAAACAGTTTCGAATCTTTGCAAAATGTTTAGAAGCACAAGAAGCCCTGCAGTAACCGAGTGTGCATGCCTTATTTCCTTCAGGAGACTCCAATCGATTGTCTTTGCTGAATTAGAAGTAGAACACTGATCTGAAAAGATATCGTTCTGCCAAACACCATAAAAAAAAATTATATTTCATTTGAAAATTTTCACAATGCTATAAGAAAATTTAAAATTTAATTCACTTTTAATTTGATTAAGAAATTTTGATGCAGAAACAAAGTTTGTTCCCTCCTACAAGAACCCTTTCAATTTCAATAATCCTGATGAGCTTCTAGGCCAACACTCTTCAGTCGACGGTTTGTTGAGATGAGTTTTTATAAGAAAAAATGAAAAAATATATTCACTTTCGTCTGATAATACAAATCACAATATATCAGTGATCTGGAATGACATATTTCTGCGCAACGCTGTAAAAGGGGAAGAACTTATATTTCATATTAGCAATTTCACAATGCTATCAGAAAAAATTAAAAGTTAATCGGGGCGGCAGAGTTTATTCCCCTCCTAAACTGGAAATACATTCAATTTCGTCTCACAAAAGAAATTAAGAATACGTCAATGCTTTTTCGCATGATAGAATTTTGGTAAAAAGTTTTATCCAGGGTGAATTGAAATCAAAATCAAGACCAGGGAAAAAGAAGCTCCAGCATAGTCTTTTAGTAAAAAAACAAAGACACCAAGAGGTGGAGGGTATCTTATATCGGTTTGTGCATAACAGCTAAGAAAATTTCACTCTGGCTGGATTTTGACGTATAATTTTTTAATAGAAGGCTGTATAGATCTAAGGTCATTTCCAGATTTTTGAAGGTTTTGGGTCAACTAAAAGGCCTCGAAATCCTTGAAATTTGAAAATCGATTGAGGTGTGGAAGAACCATGCCTTTTAAACTTTGACACATAAACCTACACCAGGGATCTCAATTTCTGCATAGGATGGTTTTGGGTAATTTTTATTCCAAACAGAGGTGGCATATTATATGGGTCATCCAAAATATTTCGGAAAATCTCATTGTCACCGGGATCTGGTGAAGTAAAAAAATCATAGAAGGTATAGATCTAGGTTGCTTCACGATTTTTCAAGGTTATAGAGGGTTCCAGAGGCCATGAAAACCCTTGAGGCGTAAAGTAAGTCTTTGGATCTCTGATATGTCAATATATACCAGGTATCTAAATTTTGGCATGCGATTTGATCAGAAAATGGGTAGATGGGTAGTTTTGGATAATCTTTATCTTACACAGAAGTGACATATTATATGGATTATCCAAAACGGTCTGGAGAATTTCATCGTGACCAGAATCTGGTGGAGTAAAAATTTCAGAGAAAAAAAAAAAGGAAACCGGTTCTGAGATTTTCAAGGTTTTGGGTCACTTCAGGCACCTTAGAAACCCTCGGCGTGGCTCAAAAAACTTATAAAACCCTACGTCTGGAAGAACTATGTCCTTGAAACTCTGACATGTAAATTTATACCAGACATTGATAACAGAGTGAAAACAATAAATATCTATCAATATTATAGTTGAATATTGAAAATAAAATAGGGAAAACAAGCCAACCGTAAATGATTTTTTTTATTTGAAAGAAATAAAAGAAAAAAAGTATTCAAAGAAAATAGATATGAAAGATTGGGATCCGCCTTACCTTGTTGATGAATTTCAAAAGATGAAACATATGGTGGATTATGCTATCCAGATCGAGATCCAGAGTCTCTGTAGGAGCTTTTTGTATGCTAACATGGGGTACTGTTCGAAGGCTGTTGGAAGAGATGTCTTCTGCTGAAGAAGAAGCATGAGAAAGTGATGCAGGGAGAAGGATTGATGAAAGCATTATAAGAGCTTTTCTGTAGCAACCACTGGAGGAGCGGCGTTATGAGCGTTAGAAATGGTATACTGTGTATTGGGAATTTGCAAATATGAACAAGCGACAGAGGACACCCGTACCCAAATCGCTTTGCAACTCCCCAAAACTATTCGGCGATGTTATCAATCAGATTGCCAGTATGAATAATAAATACAGAGAGACATGGCACTTCTACTTTGCAGTGTGGACCAGATCTCATTCTCATCGAGATTGCCTTAACCCACTCTGCCCTTGACAGATTCTAGATGTCGGCATCAAATGGTTGAGTTCAGGGACAAGAGACGACCATTCGATAGCTATACCCGACTCCCCTTTAATAATATCGTTGCATCCACGTTACATTTTTTCAACGAAAGTTGCACCAACGTTACATTTTTTCAACGAAAGTTGCATCCACGTTACTTAACACAGCTGTATGCCATTGAAGATTCCACGTGAAAGAACCATGATGTAACGTAACATCGCTGCCACTAAAGGATTCCCTGACAAAGTGAAAGTGCTAATACAATGGAAACACAGAGTCTACACCGTCAAACCCCAATAAAAACCCGGGTATTTTATTCAGGGGCGCTGCAAAATAGATTATCCATCTAGCAAGACAGGGGGAGCAGAGGGACAGAGGAATTGAATTGAGAACAAGGGAGCTGAGAACAAGGGTTTGAATTTCATTTTGCCGGACGCTGCAGGGCGAGTCACCTTGACGGTGCATGGTGGCATGCATTTATTTCACACCAACATGCTTAGCTTTGATTTTGGGACGACAGTGAGATGGGTTATAAACGGAAACTGTAACTGGATGGATCCAGTTTAGTTTGTATTTATCTTCCCAATTGAAATGATTAGGATTTTTTTCAATTTTAATGTTTTCATCGTTTGTACTTTAGTTTGGTAAATAAAAATAAGATGATTATTATTAAAGTATTTTTCAATTTTCAATTTTTATTTATGCCTTAATGCGTTTCTTTTTGAAACAAATTCCCCAGCCGTCATTGTGTCTGTTGCGTCTTATTGTTCACCGTGGATTTGTGTGTTAGAAGATTGAACGAATTTTGATCGTTGATCCAAAACTGAAATAAGTTAATGAATAACAGAAAAACGGTTAATGATAGAGATAGAAGCGACCATAAAGAAGCTTGATATGAAAGAATATTGCTCCCAAGTTCAGCTCAGTGTAAATGTTTTGGGGTCTGTCATGGTGCCACCTTCCGACCTTCTCCCAGAACCACACTCTATCTCTCCAATCTAGATGACCATCTTATTGTCAGGCGTAAATTCGATACACTGCTTGTGTATAGCAATGACTGTAATAACATTTATGGTACCACAAATCCTGTGAAAGTTGTTAGGATGCACTGTCACGAGTATTAGTGTACTATTATTTCACTGTTGGGCGAGTTGGATGCGCTGAAACCTTCATTTGAGTAACTGTTGTTTCAGTTTCCGCTCACTGCACAAGTCGAGGACCTAACCCCTCTCATTTTTCAGGGGAATGTTTTCCTCTTACTTTACCATTATTCCTCAAATTTTAATGGATTCACTCAACTCCAACCTAAGTTGATCTTGATTGTTGTGTTTGTGTGTTTTCTGTTTTGACAAAAATAGGTAACTCACTTCGATTGTGGGGGGTTTTGTTGTGGGTGTGAGTTTCAACCATAGTCTGTGTGACAGACGAGGGGCAGCCCAGTTTCTCATGGGACTTGCAGAGATGGCGAGAGGAGAGACAAAGTCGTTCGTTGAAGCAATCGGCAAAGGGAATTTTTGAAACCCCAGCAGCAGTCCCGTTTATTTTATACTCTGTTTATCTTATACTTTGTTAATTTCAACTTAAAAGGCTTTTTACTTTCTCTTCCAGGTCGCAGAGCAGAAGAATCCAAATTAAGTTGGAAAACCAGGCTCAAAATAGTATTTGTTTCAATCGATAGAATAGGTAACATACTCAAACTAAGTTGTAAAACCAGGCTCAAAATAGTATTTGTTTCCATCGATAGAATAGGTAGCATACTCTTCTAGGTCGTAGAGCAGAAGAATCCAAACTAAGTTGGAAAACAGGCTCAAAATAGTCTTAGATGTTGCTCAGGGTAACTCTTTCTCTACATTACTCCGAACTAAGTTGGAAAACCAAACTCAAAATAGTATTAGATACTCCTCATGGTAACTCTCTCTACATTACTTCTATGTACAACAATTTCTTGAAATCTAAGCTCTGGTTTATTTCAATAATAGTTACACAAAAATATTATGGGTAATGACGTTTGTGCGATTTGTATTTGAAGGACTTGAATATCTGCACGTGGGTTGCACGCCAAAGATAATTCACAGGGACGTCAAGAGCACCAACATACTTCTAGACAATCATATGAACGGAAAACTGGTCGGTTTTGGTATTTCAAGGATGACTATCGATAAGTAAGCTACTCATGTTACCACTGTTATGAAAGGAACAGCAGGATACCTGGATCGAGAGTATACTGCACATTAATAACCTGCCCTCACTCTGGTGCGAATAAGTTCGTGTTTTGAAACAAAGTTTATGATTTTTGAACTTGCTTCGATGAATGATGGTGCAAATAAACCTCTCTTAGAGACAATCTTACGAGAAGTAGTTGTTGCTGCATATATTGAAGTGGCAGGGTTGTGATGTAGAGACGTCTGCCAATCATTTGGTAACACTCGAAACTATGGGAAGTCTTAAAGGTTGAGTCATTAAAAGAAAAAAACAAGAAAAAAGAAAAAAATGTTTTATCCAGTAGCAAAATGCAGTTGGGACGGAATTTAATGGCTTTCTATAGCTTTGGCATAAGCCTATGTACCTTCGTACTATAGTGCCTCCCAACATTAAATAATAGCCTAAAGTGACAGAGACACCTTATTCAGCAGGTAGGCCTAAACTGATCGTTAATCTAATTACTATCATATGAAATGATGATATCTACTTAAACAGTAATCACTATCTTACTATCATATGCCCTGTATTACCGAACACACCTGTATTTTACTGAACACTTATTTTTCTGTGGTTTTGGGGAAGCCTCCACAAAAACCTAAGCGACCTCTTGCATCTGTATCACTGAACACTTATTTTTCTGTGGTTTCAGGGCAGCCTCCACAAAAACCTAAGCAGCCTCTTACATCTGTAGAGGAATTGTAGAGGTGTTGTTGGATTTTTCCTATGGTCAAAAAAATCACTCAACACTTCACAAGTGTCTTCCCAAGTGCCTCCACGAAATGAGAAAAATGCAAGGAAAGAGAAATATGAGTGTCATTGTTGAATTCTTAGTCTGCTAAAAAATCACTCACTCATCACTCCACAAACAAATGCCTTTGCAAGTGCCTAGAGATAATAATAAAAATGCAACCTTGAAAGTCATCACTCCACAAACAAATGCCTTTGCAAGTCACTGGAGATAATACTAAAAAATGCAACCTTGCAAGTGTCAGGGGATAATGAGAAATTAACATAGAACACCAGCAATGTCATACTTAAATTTAAATTTTGGCAAAATTGCATTTGAACTACAGGTCTACTTATGGAAATATCATAAATAAAAAATCACTGAGACGTATTGAAAGCTCATCAACAAAAAATGTAAAATGATGAAAAAATGATGAATTATATATACTGGAAGAAATTGATCGCCCACCTTCTTCAAAAAATCCAAATGTATCCGATAAATAAAACCATATTGCTTAGACACTCGGAACACTGAGGATGTCAACAGAATATTGAAAAGACCTGGCATTTAGTGTGCTAGTGAAAATGTCCAGTATTGATGAATTTCATGAGGTATGGAAATTTTCAACTAGAAATTTACATATGTTTTGTCAAGGGCTATTTATATAACATAACCCAAAACTTTTTGAGAATGGCGCCACTAGTAGTAGTTTTTCAATCAACTTGGAAGAATAGACAAACTTCAATTTGGTTTCGTGGACTAATTCTGATTTTCATACTTATCAGGTGATTTTCATACTTATTGGGTGTTGGAGCTGCAACTATCATCAACTGGTAAGTTGGCAGGGCTTAGAAAAGCAGCACAACCAAAATATGGATCTGAACACTTTTTATGAACAACTCAGCTCATTATAACAGACTTTTTATGAACAACTCAGCTCATTATAACAGATTTCCTGCGTATAATTATAACAAATTTCCTGCGTATAATTGATTAAGAAACCTATGATGTCTAGGAGTAGGCAACCTTTAGAAGCATAAACTCATTAAAAGTATGATGCCTTAAAAACTAGAAGACTTACTTGAGGTATGCTTCAAAGTAGATGTGTGAAGGATAAGTGTTTTAGTCCAAGCTTCGATGGCTCCAACAATTTTTCATGCATTTTCAAATATGGAACGACAACCATGATGTTGTTCACAATGTCGTATCGTTTTTTTCACCTCTTCCATTACAACATACTAATATTTTTTAATAACACCATAAATAGATAGCATATGGAAAATTACATCTTGGAAAAAAACAAAACAAAAAACAAAAAAACAAAAAAAAACCCTTTAAAATAATGTACGAAAACATGTTGACATAAACAAAAACAACTACATGGATAATGGATAACCTCTACATGACATTACAATTTCGCCACTGCAGGGGGAGATCTTCGAACAGGAACCTGAGGTACTGATAATTGGCCATGATCCATTGAGAGAAAGGGTACGATTGGTTTGGAAGGGAAGGGGAGGCAATCAAACCGGGCACGCTTGCGCGCCGGCGCTAAATAGGGGGGGCGTTAACGTCACTACATGCAACCTTCGATGGTACGATTAGACGGCCTTTTATGGCACGCGTCCGGTCATCGGATGACCTCCTGCATTTACAAATTAGCTATATTCAGAATACACATAACTAATAGTTTCAAGTATAACTCATTATCATCCACCCTAGCTTTCAACAATGTCCATTCACATGTATCTATTCTTCCACACACTACTATTATTTACAAAATATCCATATTCAAAATACACATAACTAATACTTTCAACTGTAACTCATTATCATCCACCCTTTCTTTCAACAATATCCATTCTCATCCACCCTTTCTTTCAACAATATCCATTCACATGTCGTTGTTCTTCCACAAACTATTATTATTTAAAAAATATCCATTTTCAAAATACACATAACTAACTATTGCAATTGTAACTAGTTGTCACTCATTATCATCCACGCTTTCAACAATGTCTACTCACATGTCGCTATTATTCCCCACTCTATGCCTTACGACGTTTTCTTTGCAACATAAGGTGCAAATGATAGTTATTTATTTATGAGAGTAACTGTTGATTTTAGTTTGATTAAAAAAATAAGATGATTAATTTTGTAAAAGTATTTAGCAATAATTGATTTAAATAAGTAATTATGTAAGATTTGTTTTTGTTTTTAAATAATTTACCATTTTATAGTTTGTTGCAAGAACAAAGAATTTGTAAATGTTGAAAATAACAATAAGAAATAATAAAAATAGAATCCAAAAATTCCATTTTTAATTTGTTCTTGAATTAAAATTGTGAATTAAAATCGAATTTAGTTTCAGCTTGGAAATAATTAATTAATTCATTATAGATTAATTAGTTGGAGAAATTCAAGTTAGAAGTCTTTTTGAAGTCATGAAAGAGTTATCCCTTAAATTAAGGAGATTATCCTTTAATTAATGAGATAAGATTGAGTTATATTTGAGTTGTAATTAGTTAACTCAGTTCACTGAGTTAAGTCCTGTTAAATTGGTTCCAAACTGTTTGAGGAACTAATTGAGAGTTAACAATCAGTTGATGCATGCATACACTCAACTAGTGTACTCCAGATAACTGAAGATCCCCTCATCAGAAACTCATGCATGTCTATTCTAAGAAAGACCCAATTGAGATTAAAGACAATGAGAGTGTACTATCAGTTGCATGTGGTTTCCTATAAAGAAAACTCATGCATGTAGAAGGAGTAAGGTTCTTTGAGGATTGCGCAGTTCTAAGAGGGTGTGAGATCAGTGTGAGAGATCAATGTTCCACTTGGTTGAGAGTCTTCCTCTTGATAACAGGAGGATCACCCATGAGAAAAAGTGCAAGGAAATAGGAGCTTGGAGGGTAGAGAATAAGGCTTGCGAAAAGCTTTGATTGCCTGTGAGCATCTAGGAGGATTGTACTGAGAGCTGGTTAGCTGTGAGAGCTAAAGCTTTGTGTAATTCTGAGATATTTCCACCTTGTATGAAAATACAAATAGCGGGGTTTTTAGCTGAGGCTTTCCCCTGAGTATTCTTCTGCGTTTCGTGTGCATTGATTCTTCTTCTGGTTATATGTGTTCAGCTCTGATTCAGCTCAATCTTTAAGCTTCCACAAGTTTGATAGTAAAAGTAGATTATAGTATTTTGCTTTGGTATATTGCATTATCGGGTTAACCTATAGTTAGATTTTCTACATAATCTTAGAGTGAGATTTGTAGAGACTTTGTAGAATTTCTAAAGGGTATCAGAGGTATCCGATCTATAGAGAAATTTTTACATGGTATCAGAGCCAAGTTTCTCAGAGCTGCAAACAGTATACGGACAAGAGAATTCGAAGTTTGAAGTTCGAGGTTGCAGGTGCAAATCTATTTCTTATCATACTTCAAGGTTTGTCAATGACATTCTATGACTTGAGACTCGAGTATGCCTTGGAAGGTAGCTTGAATTACATAGCATGGAAAGATCGCACGGAGGCTGTATTAGAAGACAATGGCTTGAAGGATTTCATTGATCAAGAAATCCCAAAGCTAGGCTCAACTAATGCACAAGAGTTGGTTGAGTGAAAGAAGTGTGTGGCGAGGGCGAGAGGGATCATCCTTGAGGGAGTTCGAGACCATATTGTCTCGAGCCTCTATGGGAAGGATACTCCATATTCAATGTGGAAGACATTGAAAGACCTCTACCAGAACAGTAGTGACCAAAGGAAATTGGCGCTCAAGGATAAGCTTCGAAGAATTAAGATGGAGAACGACGATACTATTTCCACATATCTGAACAAGCTCACCACTTGCAGAGATAAGCTTGGTAATGTGGGAATAACTACTGTCGATGATGATATGGTGAGCCTCACTCTCCTTGGCCATCCAAAGAGCTGGAATAGCTACCAAAACTCTGTGAATGGAAGGGAGAAACTATCGGATTGCGAACGACTGTGGTCGCATCTCATGCAGGAGGAGATCAGGAGGAGCACATGAGATGGTTCTTCATCCAAGGATGATGATGAAGAAAATCTTGCCTTAACGAGTAAGGCAAGGAAAGGGAAGGGGAACGATTCCCATTCCAAATTGAATTCTTCTCATGGAGGGAAGAAGGGTGACAAGTCTAAAGTGAGATGTTGTAATTGTCACGAGATGGGACATTATGCGACTAATTGCCCATCGAAGAAGTCCAAGAAGGGATCCTCGGAAGGACTGGAAGGTGACGCATTAGCCCCTCAGTTTGAAATGGACTTCACCGTCATCGCATGCATGGTGTCATCGATGATAGGTTGTGGTTGGTATCTTGGCAGTGAAGCCTCATTCCACATGACCAACAATAAAAGTTCATTCAGTACCTTAGAGGAGAAAGACCTTAAGATTCGCATAGAGATGGGTGGCGACGAAAGATTTAGTGTTTCAGGAGTGGGCATGGTTGCTTTTCAAAGGGAGCATGGAGCTCCTATCACCTTGACAGATGTGAAGTATGTGCCTGGATTGAAGAAGAACTTGGTATCGGTCGCGATGTTGGAAGACAAAGGCTACGATTTTGTCTTCAATAAGGTAAAGGTTTTCCTTAAACACATCACCACGAGATAGGTGAAGCAAATCGGTTCATGAGTTAAGAACCTGCATGCTCTTGAGGTTCAAGATGCATGCAAAGCCTTGAGGAGCAAGGCAAATGTTAGAGACTTGGTGGTTGAGAGGGAGAATAAATTACCTCTCAACATGCAGTCCCAGAAGAAGTCTCAGACAATTGTGGAGGAGCCACAATTGGAGAAGTGGGCAGAGGGATCGCATGCAGCCATACCTCCAAGTGTGAGGTGGGGCAATGTGAAGTGATAGTCTCGTGAAGACTAAAATTGGGTAGGTTCCATTGAGAAGTTTTATATCATGGATCGTACCTTGCTACGAGAGCCCAAAGTACATAGTAGCGGGAGGAATCGGTAGGATTGATACAGTCAGATATCAAAGTGACAAAGACTAGAATAGTTAGATACTGAAAAGTGCAGAGAAGGATTGACAACAGTGCAAAAAGGTAGAGTTCGCAGAAGCGTTGTAGAAATTTTGAATAATTTAACACTTATTCAATGGAGATTATCCTGATCATGTACTATTGCGGAAAACATACACAATACATAAGCTCCTCTACGTTGATCATCAATATAGCAGCATCAATAACAATAAAACATCAAGAGCATTCACACATTAACACAGTATGTATCCCGGGGAAAGCATCTAGCTAAAAACCCCAACTATCTGTATATTAATGATTGAGTCATGTAACATTACACAGCATAATACTTCTCACAAGTATCTCCACCTCTGTTACACACAATACAGCTCAGATCTGATCTCCAAATCTCTTCCACTGCTTGCCTGCCTCTACTACGCAATCCTGCAAGAGAATATTGATGAATGAATGATCCAAATTCGTATTTCCCTT
>APFE031045923.1:2322-54654 GCA_000404065.3 Pinus taeda
TTGTTTTTCCACTCCTTCGTCAATTTGTAATCTTTCTAGAAAAGGAGGTGTGGATAGAGATGTAGGTTGCTCAACTATAGGAGTTGTGGGGGGTACTTCTTTTTCTTTTCCTTTCTGAATATTTGGGTTTTGAAGAGATGCTTCAAAACCTTTATTGGCTATAAGAGAATCTTCCTCAGAAATGCTTTGTTTTTGTACATCTATGGAAGGTTTATCTAGAACTCTACCTGATCTAAGTTGTACATCATTAAGAGGAGTGATCATATAGGAAGGAAATTGAAATGGTAGACCTTCCATCATGAAAGCACTTTGAGCATTTTGAGGATTTTTATTATTGGGGTTTGGCAATGGTTGAGAAGGAAGTTGATTTTATTTTTGTTGAAGCAAGAGTTGAGAATTTGAATTTTGTTGAGAGGATTGTTGTTGTTGTGGAAATGGTAATGATAATTGAGGATTTTGATTTGGAAGCTTATTTTGAAAAGATGGAGGATATTGGTAAAATTGAGCAAATCTCCCATAAGGGTTCTGCATACCTTGCATCCATGCTTGAAAATCATTTTGAGGTTGGGACCAAGGTTGTTGCCAAGGATTCCAATTTGTTGGAGGTTGAAAATTCATAGGGTTGTTAAACCCTTGATTTTTTTGCCCCTGCCAAGGTCTCCTTGCAAAAAAACAGAGAGATTCAATGGTACTTGGATCCTCCTGAAAGACAGCTTTGAGGCCAGGGATTGAAGGAAAATCCTTGGTTTCATGGCTCTCTGAGCAGATCACACATGTCTCTACAACCTTTGCATCCAAGGGACATTCCCTTAGAGCATGTTTCTTTCTACATTTTGAGCAAAAGATAGCTAAAGCTTCAGATTCTGCTTGTTCTTTATTATGGATCTTAGGAGTGTCTAATTGCTCACTTAGACTCCCTAAGATGTCATTTTTAAATTCATCAAGCATATTGCCTATCTTAGCCCTACTTACTGATCTGGTTGCAGATTTGTTTGCTCTAAGAAGAGAAGGATCTATAGGCCCCTTTTGAGTTTTATTCTTTCCCCGTGAGAGATGAACACATAGTTCTGCTATATCATGAAGTGGAAGTTGAGATATGTCTCCTTTTCCCATAATGTTCAAAATTTCTATCCATTCATCTCTAATGGCTTTTAATAGGAGGGCTTTTAAGGTTTCCTCATCCAAGTTGCTCATTTTTGCTCTTTTTAAATTATATTGGAATCCTTCAAGTAAATCCTCTAAATTTTCATCTTCTTTTTATACCATCTTGAATACCTCGTCCTTGTGATTGGTGGGCATACAATAGTCCAAATACCTATCCAGAAACGTTTGTTTCATATCATTCCAAGACCTAATGGATTGAGTGAGCAATCCCATGAACCATTTCAATGCTGCCCCTTTCAATGTTGAAGGGAACAGTTTAAGTTTTTGAGCGTCTTCCATATAATCATAAGTTCGACATATTACCTCAAACTCAAATAGAAATGCCTCAGGGTCCTCATTTCTTGACCCATGAAAGTTTGGGAGGATGGATGGAAAAATGTTTTTCATTGTGGCTCGGGAGTCGTCATCATCGACTATGGGAAATCCAAATGAATCATCTCCATCCCTATTTCCTCCAATGTTTCCTCTACCTCCTCCATTATTTCCTCCTCCTCCTCTACCTCTACCTCTACCTCCTCCTAGTCCAGTTTCTCTTTCTTCTGCCATGGTAGTTTCTTCAGAGCCCTCAGAGTTCTCTGGTTCCTCTACTAAGGGTGAATGAGGAAGGATTTCTCCTTCTTCTTTGGGTGATTCTATTTCTTCAATTACAATTTGTCCCCTTGTGGAAGAAAAGAAAGAATCTCTTTCGGATTCAATAGGTGGTATGGGAGAGTCTACTATTGCCTCTTGGATTCCAGGAATCCTAGAGCTGGGAGTATGAGTTGGAGATGATGAAGGTGTCTCTTGCCTATTTCTTGAAGTAGATGGAGTTGTGAAAATTGAACTTCTAGCTCCAGCTAAGAATCTTCCCCTAGAATCTCTTGCTCTATGCATGTCATTTTTATATTTTCTTTCAAGTTAGGGTAATAATTCTCTTTCTGATCTTCAAGGTCACTCTAGGTGCAAGAAGAGAGCATACTCAAGGAATTATTAAACCAATAACTTTCTCTTTTCTGATCCTCCAGTTCACTCTAAGTGCAAGAGGAGAGCATACTTTGAGAGGTTATTAATTTTCCTTTCTTGAATTTGTTTTTTATTTTATCTTTTTTTTTTTTTAATTGGCTACCTAATTTTCACTTCCCCGGCAACGGCGCCAAAATGTTTGGTCAATTTAGTGTTTCTAAATTGATTTCATTAATTGTCAACCCGGGGCTCGTAAGCTGATGAAGTGAAGGTGTACTATATGTACTTAGGCAACCTCTTGGATCTTTTTGTCGTTTGGGGGTGTTGTTGGTGGTCAATTTATCTTCCTAAGATGGAATGGATATTTTATAAACAGATGAGTGATAGTGTGTGTAGGGTGATTTCTAAATGAGTGAGTGTGTGTTACTTGGTGGTTTCTAACTACCTTCTAAACTTGCAAAGGAAAAGCTTGAAAAAAATAACTTGAAATGAAACTAAAAGCAAAACAGAAAAAAATAACCACTTTCTAATAGCACTAGTCACTACTCATGCTGCTGCAATAAAAGATAAGAAAAACTACTTTAAAGACCAGTTATAATGTTTAACTCTTCCTAACTCTCTGCTTCCAACATATGGTATTATGTGAAACACGATTAAGAAGTAGTTAGAAATAAGTCTAAAAAGTACGCAAAGCAAGCTGTAATTTATTAGTATTCTGATCTCTTAAAGATGAACAACTTATGATAAAGAGACCATCAATATGTTAGCATACAACTTGAGAAACTAAACTAGAAATCAGCTAGGAAAACAGAGTAAAGGCAACAATTATGAATATGACAACTGAAAATACTATTAGAGATAAATCAAATACACAAAGACACACAATCTCGGGCTAACACCTGCAGAAAACAGTCCTGATCAGTTTAAAGTAAATGCTGGAAATGAAATGACAGTGAAAGTAAATCAAATCTGTACATGTGTTAAAGAAAAGGAAAATCGCTGAATTCAAAAGAAGGAAATGGAAAGAACATAAAGGTAAATTACTGTACAAAGGCTGTTATGAACGGGGGCCCTCCATCCACAAAGCCCAAAGAAAGATCGCTACGTAAAGGAGTCAACAACCAGTCTTCTATTAATTTCATAATGCAGAAAATTACAGTCAAAAAGTGCTGAAACAGCAGCTTCAAAACAGAGTTTCTGTGCTCACTAAAAGCGTAGCAATTACATAAACAAAACAACTAAAAACTAATCCTTAAGCGTGCATGGACGCTGGATTTTATAATCGTATGAACAATTGCCTACTGCGTAAAACATGAAACTGGAAATTAACTGACAACATGCTAATTAAATGGTTCAGCGACACGTCAATAGGTCCGTGGGTGATCTGGAAGGTACGGTCGTCATCGACGTTGAATCCAAGGTTGGATCCTATCTCCCATGACCTGCGTAGAGTGGAGGAGTTGCCATATGGAGTGACGTGACCTTTCAGCTCACGCAGCACCGTTTGAGCTGGCTTTGTTGACCGAAGTTGGATCCTCGTTGACCGGAGGTATCTGTGGCGTTGCTAACCAAACCAATAGCACAGGAACCTTCAACACCTTCATTCCCACGTGCCCATGTGATTCGTTTTTCAAAATGACACGTGGAACATGGAGATCAATGAAAAGGCTGTGGAATTGCTGAATGGCTACGGAAGTGCCAGACAGCTGCGGAAACTCTGTGCATATGTCAAAAATCTAGACAAACAGTCAAACATTTAGCAAAGTCAACCAATCATGCTTAAATACATCAAATGTAATGATCTGGGTAAGTTTATGAGGAAAATAGGGCAAAAGAGAGGGATAAGTGAGGAAAAGCTGTAGGCAATGATGGATAAATAGGTGCAAGTTAGAGGCTCTACATCCCTCTTAATCCTGGACTCCTTACATAAGGCTATGATTAACTTGGATGTATAATCTCCTCAATTATTGGACCTTAGAATATTGATTATCCTTTTTGTAAGGTTCTTTACTTCAATGTTGTATTCTTGGAATTTGGTAAATACTTCATCCTTGGATTTCATTCAGTAAACCCAAGTTTTTCTTGAATAATCATCTACAAATATGACATAATATAGATGACCTCCAAGTGATTTTGGAGTCATAGGACCATAGGAATCAGAATGAATAATCTATAATATTTCTTTTTATCATGAAGCACTTCTTCCAAATGGTCAGTTGGTGTTCTTATCTAATGCACATCCTTTCCATACTCCTTTGTGATATTATTTCAATTCAAGGATTCCATCAACTATAGAACTTAGATTTGGACGGATTTTGAAATGAAGATGGCCAAATCGTCTATTCAAGGGTTCACATGGGTTGATTGTAACATGAACTAAATCTTGTGAAAGAGGAGATATCAACTTGTAAAGTCTTCCTTCATGAATACCAATTACTCTCACATTCTCCATGATTGAGTTCTTACTCCATAATACAAATTTTCCATCAATGAAATTTACTCTATCACCCTTATATTATAAACTTGAAATAGAAGGTAAGTTCTTATGCAAACCTGAAACAAATAGGATGTTGCTGTGATGAATGTTTTTTCCATTCTCTAGCTGTATAGAAGTTTATCCAACTCCTATTACAAGATAACTCTAATTGTCTCCATAATTCCATTAGCTAACCTTAGCTCTAAAACCACATTGAGAAATCTAAAGGGAAATTATTACAATGATTTCTCTTTATTTGGTAACTACTTGTGATGTCTTTTTAATTATTAGATTTGTTAATTATTATTATGTGTGTGTATCATCAATAAACTACCAATATAAGAGAAACATGAACACGGAATATAGGCTACAAGCCAAGGAAAAAACCTATCCACTTGAGAGGAAACCCCACAAATCTCTTTTATTCCTTATAGATTATTCAATTGATGAATTTGAAGACCTTAAAACTATACTCAGTAACCTCCAAGACCAAGACAAACCTCTTTGGATAATGTGCTAACCTTGATCCAGTAAAACCCAGCCAGATCCATTCCAATATCACTTCTTCGTCCTTTAGCTGCAATATTTCAGCCTCCACTACAAATTTGAAATTTCAACCTCCCCATCATTTTTTGTTGCCACACGTGTGATCTTTGATCCTCCTCTTGAGAATTCCTTTGACCTTCACTTACCTCTACCTAACTTCTACAGCTTGAGGATGACCCTTGGTAACCTTTACTTAACCATATTCCCTTCTTTTACCCAAGATCAAGCTTATAGATAGAATCCCTAGATCTGTTGCAGAAACTGTAATCCTCCTCAGCATGTGTGAGAGAGAAATAATCCAAACAAAATTATCTTGTGTCCTCTTCCTTCTTCACTACCTTCTTCTTACTCCTTCACTATAATGAGAGATGGATGAATGTGTCTCAAGGAGTTCGGGTTTCCTCCTATATATAGGCTCTTCAAGGTGGACGTGGCTCTTCCTTTTAGGCCGACTTTCCAGTTTCTAGCGCAACCTAGTCTTCGAGGGTACATTGACTCCATAAATGAAAAAAATAATTTTCTTTACAAGTTACAATGTGCTCGAAGGGATCTTAGACTTATGACAATGACTCTTTTAACTTCTTGAGCTAAGCCAAACCCTAGAAGGATTTTAAAAATTGCAAAAGAAATGTTGAAAATAGCATCAAGAAAATCCTAATTTAATTTTGTCCTTGAATTAAATTAGGAATAAAAGTGTAATTCCACATCACTGACAAGTTGTATTAGTTAGATAATTTAATGTAACTTAGATGGCTCAGTTAATTTTATTTGAGGGTCTAACTTGAGTCATGTAGAATGTCTCCTACTTTATAACATCCCTGGTTGAGTTTATTTTGAGTTGTAATTAATTAATTTTGTTTAACTGAGTTAAAGTAAGTTAAAATAGTTCCAATTGATGGAGGAACTAATGGGAGGTCTAGTAGTTTGGTGATGTTTGTAGCGATCAACTAGTTAGTTGATGGTTCAGTCATAAATAACTCATGCATGTTCGATTTGAGAGTTACTCAGTTGGGCTTGGAGTTCAAGGGTAGTGTAATATCAGTTGTATAGTTATCCAAATTATACAAATGATGCATGCAGTTAGAGGAAGAGCCTAAAGAAACTGCACAATCCAATGGAGGAAAATTCCTATTAAATAAGGGCCTAATTCCTCATTGAAAAGTGCAAGGAAATAGGGACTTGGGCAAGGAGAAAATTAGTTAAGTGTTAGACTGGGTTTGTCTAGGAATTGTTGAGAAATGGCAACATGAAATTCCAGTTTAATTTGTCCTAGAATTAATCTCTGAATTAAAATAGAATTATTTTCTCATAGCAATTTGAAAATAATTAACTGTGTTTAATTAACTTAATTAATTTAAAAAACTCGAATTGGAAGTCTTTTAGAAGACATGTATATGTTCTCCCTAACTTATAGGAGTTAAGGATGAGTTATGAATGAGTTGTAATTAGTTAACTCAGTTTATTGAGTTAAGTCTAGTTAAATTAGTTCTAATCAGTTTTAGGACTAATAGTGAGTAAACAGTCAGTTGGGACACTAGTGGTCTAATTACTACAGCTCTAGTTAACTAAAGTTTCCACCATCAGAAATTCATGCATGTTGATTCTGAGAAAGACCCAGTTGAGACTAGAGTGCAGGGATAATGTAATATTTGTTTTAGATTTTTCTAAGTTGCAATGATAGTGCATGCAATCAGGAATAGATCTTTGAGGGATTGCATTATTTTTAGAGGCTTTATTTCCCTTTAAATACAAGTGATCCTTCATAGGAATTACACTTTGGAATAGAGACTTGAAGAGCTTGTGAAGAGGCTAAGTTTTGGCCTTGAACTTGCTTATGAGTTGGTAATCCAGATTTAAACAGGAACGCAATAAAATACAGAGATAACCATATACACAAAGATGCAACGGCGGAAATAACACTTCATTTCATTGATGGAAAATACCGAAATATGCTTACAACCAGAATTGGAAATAAAACCAGCTAGGACGATGGTAGCTTATCTCTGAGAAGAGATGTGTGGCTACATGTCTGATGTGTGGCTACATGTCTCTGAATTGTCCCGAACTTGTGTTACAATGAGGCTCGAAGGCCTATTTATATTGAGAAACAATGGAAAACCCTTCACATTCCAAAACCGACCCTTAGAAAATGAAACGCCAAATTGTGGGCCCCGTTTTGGGTAAATTGGTACATCAATTTCCCGGGGTCGTAACTTTGGCATACGATCTCCGTTTGACGCGTAATAGCTCATTAGAAAGATCTATTCGAGAACTATCATTGTTGGAACGGCAACACGGTCCATGTTCCATGGACCCCTGTTGCCCCTGGATTCCAAAAAAACGTCGTTTAGGGCCTCAAAACGGCTCCGGAAGTTCAGGACCCGAAAAACTGCTAAAAATAGTAAGTTGTGCTACAATTAAGGAAACTGAATGCTGAAAGAGACAATTGTGGGGGTCCAAATGGGATAGGTGGGTGGCCACCAACATCCACCTGGATCATGTGATTTCTGGAAAACACAGACGTATCACTAAATATACAAACTCAGACAATTTCAAGTTATATTGGTTCATAAAATTTCGGAAATCATGCACTATCACCTACAACCATTTTGTTTATATCTCATGATCTGTGCATCAAAACGATCTGATTTTTCGATCATGGAGACATTTATATATTATAAATTTACTTGCCACATTTCAACAAAATCTGGTTTGTAGTTTTTGGAAAAATGGTTAATGAAGGTTGTTGTCACTTATATCATATTTTGCCGCAACTTCATTGTTATGCCTTCATCAAAATTGCTAAAATTGAATATTCATTAATTAAGGAAGGATTCATTTGTTCTATCCATTTCATGAGCTGGGATGAACAAATTTTTTATTGCTTGGTTAACACATGAGTTTTGTCTTTGGGTTGCATGAGGACATGCAATATATTCAGTTTTTTGTTGCATGAGGACATGCAATATATTCGGTGTGGAGGTATGTTGAGCCATGAATACGACCACTTTGTAACACTTATTTCATCCATTTCTACTCTTCTCTATTATATCATTTGTTATAATTGATCATTTAAATCCATTTTATAAATGATTTATGTTCCTATGGATGAATATTATTTATCTTCCTTTATTTCTAATAAATTGATGATTATCAATGATTTTATCAATGATAGTTTCAATAAATTAGTTGTAACATTATTCACCATTTTTAACCTCTAAGATAATTTCTAGATTGAAGATTTGACCATTAAATGTGCCAACTCAGAAATTCGCTGGAATAAGAAGTGAAAATTTTGAAGTTGAAATTCTGAGCAAATGAAGAAGAATTTGGAAAATCTGCAACATGGGTTTTGTCCAGAACGGAACCAATTAACTTTACCCAAAGAATGGTTTTCCCAAATTCGGCTTGTATTGAGAAAAACGTAGGGTTCTTTGAGCACAATTTTCTCAGATTTGTTGTTGCGGCCGTCCTACAAATCTCAGTTGCAAAGCCAAATTCGCCTTGCTCTTGTTGAGAGATGGATGGAACTATATCTTCTTGTTGATCAATTGGTTGGAAACAATCCAATTTTGTAATATAAATCGTGTTATAATTATCTTTGGTGTAACTTCTCTCTGATCTCTCTATTTAAATGAAAACAGAGATCAGAGATGAGGATGGAAAAAAGATGGAAAAATGGTGGAGAATTGAGGATGAATTAGAGATTCAGAATTGAGGATGGCAGAGAGAATGGATAATGGCTAAGAGATGGAGAGATTTCTTGTTGTAATCCACTGTAACTCTGCTTTGATATTTTAATATAAATCTGGTTGCCATTCCATCGTTGATCCTTAAGTAACCCAGCAGCATCTGCTGGCAGCTAAGGGCCCAGCCTCTGGTGGAGTACGCTGCTGCTGCTGTATATTATATTTGTAGTTCATATGTGATTTTTCTTATCAGCTTTATTTGGTAATCTGGTGTGTTCTATTATTTTACATCACGGTTCTGTTATATCTGATTTATGTTTAACTGAGTAATATCATTCTCTATGACATGAATGTCGTATTGATTCATCTTGACTTGGTAACGCATTGTTGTTCTTTTAATCATTGATATTATGTTGCTGGTCCTTACAGAATGTATTATTGTTCAATTACAGCGTATCCGTGTTGTAACACTCTTTAATTGGTATTACTGAATGCATCTTAGAGACTATATTTCCTTGCGATTGCTAAATCTATGAATGTTGTTGTTCCATTCCAAAACACAGTCGCATTCTTTATAACGAAGATTGATAATTGGATTACCAGATCAATACTATTAAGGTGTGTCGTGTGTTAAGTTATTATGCATTTGTATTTGGCTTTCAAGTGTGGTTCCATATTCTATCATTAATCAGTGTTGTTCTATTTACCGTGTGCTATTCGATTCATTTTTAAAGATAGGGGATTGCCATTTGATTTTTGTAGAACACAATTGTTGCATTTATTCTTGTAGACTAAGGTGTTGTTGCTTATTGAATTCAGTTGTTGTTACATTTCCTAGCTGCTATTCCATTTCCTGTTATTCGCATTATCTTTGCTTTGGTATGAAGAACAATCTGAAACTATAGTGGGCATTGACATTTTTTGTCTAGTTCCTAGATTGACGATCTGTTCCTTGATTATCTTCAGCTACATCAGTTTACAAAGGGATGAGTTACTGTTACTGTACCCTTGACTGATCATTTGCTATAGTTTTCTAAATGCATGATTTAAGTCTTAACGTGCTTTGATGTAAGTAGATCTAATTTTGAGCATCCGTTTACTCTTGTATTTTGAGCATTGTACTACATCTTTCATAACATTACTCTTGAGTAAATAGCCGCCTCAGACTGAGTACACTCTTGAAATAAAAAGTCGTCCCTCGGTTGAAAATTAATGTGAGGTAATTAGGAGTTAAAAAGACACCTTTTTATCGCTCCACAAAGGTTCCATTATTCATCTGTCATACCTGTCGGCACTCTTTGTTTTTCTACGCAATGGTAGGTACAGATCTTTCTAATACAGATAATCTTCCATCTGCATCTTCCACAGTGAGAAGTTTTAGCCATTAAATTTCTCGACCCTAAACTTACCATCTTTTGCCATTGCTCCCACTTGAACGAGGAACCCTTTTTTCCTGCAGGTTTATCAGCCAAATAGACCTTCGGCTCTGATACCAGTTGTTAGAAAATTATATATTATAGAGCAATGGAACACATAGAATATTGCATAAACATAAACACAGAAAACGCATAAAACCAGAGAGATACAGGTATACGCGGTTCACCTAGTTTGGGCTACGTCCACCCTGAACAGCCAGTCCTTCCTTTCTATTATTCAGCAAAATGAAGAGACACAACCTACAACAGATCCACTGTAATATCCTCTGTTTTCTCTCAAAGTCTCACCTCTTTGTTTCTCGCTCGGAGAATACACATCTATATCACAGCCTCAATACAATGCCCTCATACAAAGAGAGGGGTTTCCTTCTAGGGCAAAAAATCCCTAAACTAAACATAAGTTCTACTGTCAGATCATCTGCCTAATGAATGGCCGAAATTAACTAGAAATTAATATACTTTTACAAGGCAATTTTACATCTATTTTTAGCTTCGGGGGTGCTGCCCCCGAAACCCCTGCCGGGGGACCGTTGGCCCCCGGACCCCCTAGCCGGGGGGGATCGGCCCCCTCGAACCCCCGCAGGGGGGGGCAAGTCCCCCCCGCACCCTCCCGCATGGAGGGCTGTACAAACTTCCTAGCGTATACATTTGGCTAAAACAAAGACCTCTAAATAATCATGCTCCACACCCAACATTTTGAAAGGAATGTTGTCTGGAAATAGACTATCAAATTGAGGAGAAAATCAATTCAAAAGGCGGAAAACTAAATTATGATATATTCAGAAGTATTGATAACATTTTCCAGTTGGCATTTAGAATTGGAGCGATATGGGAATTGATTATGACTTTTTTACCATGTGGGAGAACATTGTCATTAAAAACCAGAAGGTCAAAAATTCTAAACCATTGATATGTAGCAGCAGTAAATAAGGTCCTGAAATGAAGCAGATTCCAAAAGATATGACTATCACACCTTGGAGAGCATTGTAAAGAGTGAATGATGAAAAACTTGTCAAAGAAATATTATCTCGTGTGAAGTGAGGGAAATTATCATTGGAAAAAATACTTGAGGAATTTCAAAAGTAATTTTGTTGAATTATTTTTACTTATTTCTAGATTATAATTTTATTTTGAATATAACATATTGTTCTTGGTAGTATTTGTTATACATATCATTATATTAACTTTTTTTACTTTATCTATTTAGTTACAATGTTTACATGAAAATACAAGAAAAAATGGTTAAATTGATGAATGAAGATAGTTGGGATGATGTTGTATGCAACTATCCAGATTCAAGTTCTACATCCACACTAAAATATTTTTATCTTGCATTTAGAAGGTATGTTGATTTATACATTCATTTTTATTCATCTGTATACTATTTTTATTTTATAACTTATACATATATTTTTTTATTTTATTTTATTAAAAATGAGGAAGGATGCAAATAGAGCACCTGATAGTTTTAGAAGCTTTATTGAAAAAATAAAGATCGAAACACTGAGAAAGTATCGTCTTAGGAATGTTGAACTTGATTCAACTCTTATTCATTTCATTTGGAATGGGCTTGAAACTGTTCAATATCAAGTAATCCAAGGTAGCTATGAAGACATTGCTAAACTCATACCTAAAAGGGATTATTCCTTAGTTATTACAGATATTCCCTATGGTTTCAATATCCCAAACATTGATTATGCTAGTGACCCTTATACTTATCAAGCTCTTAGTAAAGTGGTTGCGAGATTTGTAGAAATCACATTATCACCATTATGGAGATTTATAACATTTCATTCAGACACATAATTGACAATGTTATTGACAAGCTTCAAGGGTAAAACAAACTCAATGATGCAGCTTACATAGTAAGCCGTTGAAAATGTATGTTTGATTAACGTTAAAAAATCATTTATATATAATTTAATTGAACTTTTACTATTTCATGTTACAAGAAAAAGTCAAATCTTTTTAACCGTGAATATCAACCAATTATAAATCATTATGAGATCATCCATATCCATAGTTGGACAAAAGATGATAGCTATATGTTTATGCTTCTTAATCGGGTAGAAGAAATGAGTCATAGCCAAGTACTGGTTTATGACGTTGTTGTGAAAAAACTAACATATGAAGATAAAGAAGCAAAAGGAAAGTTAGTTAACATTTATAAAAAACCATAGTCATTGGTTAACTATCTTATAGACTTATGCTCAAATGAATGAGATTGGGTTCTAGATTTATTTTCAGGTTCATGTAAGTTTTATTATATAGAATTGAATTTTAATATCTTCTTTCTTAATTTATAGGTCATTATATTAATTTACTTCATTATTTCTTTTATGCTTGATAATTAGGTACAACACTAGAATGTTGACTACAAAAAAGAAGAAATTGCATTGCCATTGAAAAGGATCAGTATAGTGCAAATTTATTCACTAAAGAATTAATGCTCTTCAATTTCTTCTAGATGCAATGCAAGAAATTGGGTTGAAGAAAAATGATTTTAGTGAATCATGTGTGGCAAAAAAGGCAAAAGAACCTCCATTACCATTACATGGAATGATTGGAAAGGCATACATTGGGAGATTAGCAGACATCAAAGATCCATTAGAAGAGGAAAATGATCAAAGTGAAACAGAAAATATTATGGAAGAAGATAATGATGAAACCGTAAAAGATAAAGAGTTTGGATTACATGATATTGTTGACTAAATTTAAGTTATGCTTGGAAATCAAGCTCATTTTTTGTAACTATTAATTAGTTATACTTGTAATGTAATGACTTTGACATTTTATGAGAAGAATAAGCATTCAATTTATGTTTTTATATGTTCAATATTTGTATGATATGGTTTTCACTTTAATTTTTAAGTGAATCATTATTTTTTGAAAAAAAATGTGTTTATTATTATTTTTCGACATGAAATTCATAAAAAATGCTATTATTTAACCATTCTTTGTTAAATTTTTCCTATAAAAATTGTGATTTTGACATGTCATTTGTAGCAAAAATTTATCAAAATGTGTAATATTTTAGCTATATTTATGTTCAAAATATTTATTTTTATGTCAATTGTTAAAAATTATTGTTTTTTAGAGACAATTATTTAATGTGCATTGAAAAATTAATTAACAATATATAAATATGTAGAATATCAAAACTTTAAAATATCAACCTTCTTCTTTAACTATGCAAAAAATAAAGACCTCACTACAAAAAATAATAATAATAAAAGAAAAGCAAGAAAATATAAAGAAGAAAACCATTTCAAAAATTGTTAAATTTATAATATAATTATTCATATTTAATACATTAGAAAATTTAAAGTCAAAATATAACTCTTTTAAAAAAGGGCCTGGTGCAAAATCAACACTTTTTAAAATCAGCATGCAAATCACTAACATTCTAAAAACTAATGTATAAAAAAAATTAGAGTGTCAAAAACTATGCTAAAAAATATGTATATGTATCTGCATCACCACTTTTCAAAATCAGTTGATTTTTTTTCTACCTCAACGAAACGAGTAATCTTATCAGTTCATGTTTCAAAGTTTACATTTTTTTTCACTTGGAGCACTAGGAACTGTGGGGATGGAGTCATGATGTCTATTGCTAATTTTTGTTGTTGGTACTTTTGGTTTGGTTGCACTTGATTGCATCCTTGTTATGTCTAGTGCAAGGCCTTGCCACTTTGTTTGCAGTGTCGTATTGTTATTCATTTTCATGGTTTTCTTCTTCTTTGTTTCTTGTCTTGCCTTTTATGTTTTGAGTCTCAGGAAATGGTTTGGGAAAGAGGAAAGTTAATGGAGTTCGAGGAGAGTTGTGTGGTAACCAACAGGTGATGTAAGGCTTGGATAAAGCTCAATGCATGTATAAGGGCAACTGAAGGCAAGCATATGACAACTAGTTGGATTGGTTCAGTCCATTAAGGTAAAGGGATGGTAATAGGACAATCATGAGAAATGTAACAAAAAGGGTAAAGTAAATGGATTTGAGGTTTTAGATGCCTTATCTATGTTAGGAACTATTGTTCTCAATATTGTGCATGTTGTGCATGAATAAATGAAGTTCTCTTGACCTTGGCCTTATGATATCTAGTAATTATGTTATGATCATGGAATGAATGGCATGAAGAGGTTACTGATTTATAAGGAATCAAATTGGAAGAGTAGACATGACAAATATATGGGGTTAGTATCATGTGGATATGAATTGATATTGTATCCTTGTATTATGCTTATGTTTATGTTATGACAGGTAACGTTGAAGGATACATCAATGGAATGAAAACAATGTGCTTTCTGGCATGCTAGGATAAACATGGATGGTGGAGAGACACTAGAAGCAAGGTTGCTTGGCAGAGATAGTATGGTTTTGAATATGCATTACTATTGTTGTGTATATGTTGTGCATGTTGTATATTAATTGATTGTACCTATGGTGGTGTAATGTTGTATATGTAGTATTGTGTACATATGATGTTGTATGCTTGTTGTATATATGGTGTTGTGTGTATATTACATATTTAGGGCTTGTATAGATGGTGTTGTGTGTATATTACATATGCAGGGCTTGTATAGATGGTGTTATGTACATGTTGGATATGTGGTGTTGTGTACAGATCGTACTGTGCGCATGTTGGATATGCGGTGTTATGTGCATATCGTGTTGTGTGGATGTTGGATATGTGGTGTTGTGTACATATGATGCTATGTACATGTTTCTGTTGCAATGTTTTGTACATATGGTGGTGTGTGCATGTTGTACATATGGTGTTGTGTGCATGACTATACATGTGTTGTTGTGTGCATGTGGTGATGTGTACATGTTGTACATGTGGTGTTGTGTGTAGGTGGCATTGTGTACATGTGGTGATGTGTGCATGTGGTATTGTGTACACATTGTACAAGTGGTACAACGTACATATGGTGTTGTGTACACATTGTGTAGATGGTATCGTGTACATGTGTTGTTGAGCACACATTGTGCAGGTAGCGCTGTGTACATGTGGTATTGTGTACATATTGTACATATGGTACTGGTGTACATGTGGTATTGTGCACATGTCATACATGTTGTGCTGCGAGCATTCGGTACTATGTATGTATTGTGAGGTAGTGTACACCGGATGTAGGCATATGTATTGTGTTGTGTTATACACTTGGTGTAGGTGTATGTGTTTTGTGTCAAGTGTAGGTGCATGTATTGCATGGTGTTGTATGACGTGAATTATTGTATGTGTGTGATGCACACTATGTGTATGTGCACATGGTTGAGGAGAAGGAACTGTGTGTTTTTCGAGTGTGGTAACTGATCTAGAGTGTGTATGGAATAAGGACAAAGGTAGAAGCTAAGGATTGATAAAATGATAAGTATCAGCATTTTATTTCAATTTTATTATACATGTGGTTTATGATTCTGGTCTACGATGATACATGTGATCTATGATTCTAGTTTATGATGGTTACATGTGATTTATGATTTTGATCTATGATGGTTGTGTTTTGAGCTAACATGATGTGATATGTTTATACATGATGATTTGGTCAAGGATGTTAGTTTGACTTGTTGTGACAATAAGTAAACATTATTGCAAGTGTACCTTATTGACAAGCTACCAATGAGGTATGATGTGAATTTATTTCAATTTATTTTAAATATAATGGAAATTATGTTCTTGGTATATGAATGCATAAACATTATCGATTGGGCGGTTGAAACTGATGGCAAGAATTAACAACAACAACAAAAGGAATTGGAACAGGTAGAAGTATGCTAGTAAAGCATTCAGGAGCAGGGCCATTGTAAGACACTGGTAACTAGTAGTGCCCATTGATTGCCATGAACATGCTATGCCCGATATGATTATTTTGAGGAAGGTATATGCCTTGGATGTTTGAAATTATGATGTGAGTAAGCCTTGCCAAGAGATGGATCACTCGGGATAAGGGATGTCAGAGAACTTGAAAGGTGAATGTTTGCAAAAAATAAAAAATAACTGTATAAACATGAGAACCAACATTGTTGGAATGTTTATATATAAAATCCAGGTTGAAAACTAAGAGTTCTTGGAAGCTTAGATTTTATTTTCCCTATTCTAGTCCCATTTTATTTTTAAGCCTCTTTTCTCTTTTGAAAAATAAAGTAGCTACAGAATTGTCATCAATCTGCAACTCTGATAGAACTCTGCAACTGACTTGTTAGATTGCAACCAGGGAAAATGGAGATCATGGCTAAAGCAAATTCAGTGAAGATTACAACTAGAGTAGTGAAGTACAACCTATAAAAAGACAAATAAAAAATCAGTAAGGGAAATATCTAAGGTATGTAAATATTAACTTATATAATAAAGGTAAAAAATTTGAGTTATGAAAAAAATAATGATTAACCATTGCTACTACCATATTGAATAATGATTGCCCTTATTATTCTCACACGACTTCAGTTTTAACAGAAATATATATGTCTTGTCAACCAAGTCGGTCATGAACCTTGATATAATTTGAAATTTTTCCTCTCCTCTCCATTCATCATTCCACTTCATGCACAATAATTCCATTTACCATTTCACTTATCCCTGTTTCATTGTTGAAACTATCCTCACGTAAACTCTATTTCAATCCATACTCGAATTCCTTCCACTCCTTAACCTTTTCGAAAGACAAATTACGAGATACGATTCTCTAAAATGGGGGTGATTGTAATATCAGAGCCAAATGGGGTTAAGTTTCTTGAAGGATACCCACAAGTCAGACAATTTTTGCAACAGGCACAGTGGCTAGAATTCGTGGAAAAACTCAATGGGCACGAGAAAGAACTGACAAAGTCTTTCACTAGGGCATACGATGGCATTGAAGCATAAATTGGGGACATGAAGCTAGTTTTGATAGAGTATTTCGTAGTAGAAACTACTGATTACTAAGAATTAGAGAGAGCTGGTTCAAGATTAGAAAATTTGAAGAGAAAGAATGGAAAATTTTCCTCAAGAATCCATGTAGGATACCTTTGTGTTTAAAAAGGAAATACCGGTCATAGATTTGAAGAATAAATGGTGGAATTTTCTATTGATCATTCAAAAGTTTATAACTTGTGAAGGAAGATTCGGTAGCATGTTATTTTATAATGCACGCTTAACGATGATTTTTCTTGATGAGAATTAAATCAACCTACTATATTTCCTACTTCGTAGCTTAAGAAAGATGACTGGTAATATTCAAAGGAAAATACAATCTATAGATAATTCCCTATACCATCATGGCTTAGTGAAAATCTTGATTGAGGCCCATCTGAGAAACATAAGAAATAATTGGGAAGATTTCTTAATTAGAAATCATTTTAAGGAAGTAGAAAAAGAAGAGCCTAGCGGTAAGAACAGGAAGAGTAGAAGAAAATGGCCTTCAAACCCTAAAGAAAACTCAACTTCACAAGAAACACAACAAGAGTAGTACTCTGATGATGAAACCCCTCTTATAAATGTGTTAGAAACTCTTAAATAGAATAATATTAGAAGAAAAATAACTAGCAATAAAAGGGAAAGTTCATCGAAAGAAGAAACAAAGCAAGAAGAAGTTAAAAAGTGTCCCTGAACTATTAAAAAACCACCATCAATTATAAGAAGAAGTGCAAGGATCAAAAAAATAATGCATGAACAGTCTCCACAATCTCCAAAATTTGTCAATTTAGAAGAATAAGAGGAACCAAGAATTCCATCGCCAGTTGTCAGTCTAGCTAGAAGAACTCCAGATATCGATCTTGTCCCATAAGAAATTTATGATTATATAGAGTCTTTGGAAAGAAGAGTTACATGTAAAGTTGTTGCATCATCCTCAAACCAAGAATAAAATGAAGGAATTAATTCTAATATTTAAGGATAACTCCATGTTGAAGACACCCTCAAGCAAGAAATTTATGAATTAGAAATATTGAATAGACATTTGAAGCATTAAAATGAAACAGTAAAGGCACAAAATGAAATCCAGAGAACTCAAAATGACCACATCCTGCTACATCTTGGTTTATGGTATAAGAAAAATAAGAAATTGACAACAAATAATAAATTTCTTAAGAGGAATATTATGAGTCTCCAACATAGAAGATTATGAGTCATCACCAAGAAAGCAAGAAGGACTAACTTGGAAGTTCTTGCTCAGGTATCTAAAGAAGCTTAGTGACAAAAAAGAATCACAAAATTTTGAAATTTTGCATGAGGAGAGGCAATGTCTTCCATGTGGGGGAATGTTGAACCCCAAAATTGCCTCTTTTTGACAACCTTCTTATACTCCATTCTCCCCTTTTTGACCTTCATAACACTAATTTGGGTATCAATTTACAAGGTTTATGGCATAGAAGGAACATAATCATCTTCTATTTCATAAATATCATTTGTCTTTATTATTTAATTCAATGTTTACCTGTGCTACTGGATTACATCGATTCTACAACTGATGTATGATTCTGCAACTAAGTCCATGGTTTGATGTGTTGCAAAGCTTCAGCGGAAGAAAAAGGAATATGGGCAAGTGGAAATTAGCTAGTACAACGATTTGTTCCTACATTCATAACCTGGATTGATAAGGAAAGCACTGTAGCAGCTTGGTCAAAGAAACATTCAACCACCGAGGAAGGTGAATCAAACAAGCGAGGAATTAGTGAATGCATATATTCAACCTCATGATTTGCTTTGCTAATAGAAAATCATGAGGAAATCATGTTATTTTATCTTTTAATGTTATTTTTAGTCATTGTCGATTAGCATAAGGATGTAATACTCTGAAACAATTATGTGTAGGAGTTTTATAAATTTTCCTCTCAATATGACTGACACATATTTGGATATTGTTTTTAAACTTTATTCTTTCAATTAAAGAAAATATTGTATTCCTCCATTGTGCAACTTAATGTGTGGTTAATCATCTCATGAAGGCATTGTGTTGAAACCTACTTCTTGTAGGAGGCCCCCATTGAGATAGTAAGGTTTCCTTTTATTTGCAATTAGTATTGTATTCTATGTTTCCTCTAGGATTTTGTTAGTTCATTTAATCGCTCAAGTTCTAATTTATTAATGTAAGTTTAATATTGTTTTGCAGCAGGTTTATTTAATCATTTTATTATTGAGTGAAGCAATATTTCCTCTACTGGTGGACAGAGTATAAGTTGACATAGATCAGTAAAATAGATTTACATTGTAGCTGTATAGATTGGATTTTCATTTGTAAACTTAATCTTTCTTTTTGTTAAGAGTAGATCTATTTGCATTTTTAAATTTCATTTTCAAGCAAGTATGATTTCATTTTAAAGCAAGTGTGTGTGCAATTTCATTTTAAAGAAAGTGTGTGTGTGATTTCATTTTAAAGCAAAGTGTGTGAATGATTTTATTTTTAACAAGTGTGAATTTTATTTCAAGAAGAGTGTGATCTTTTCTTTAAGCAAGAGAAATAGAATTTATTCCATTTTTATGAGTGATTTATTTACTTACATAGTTGTAGAGAAACATGTATATTTCGATATCTCAAATTAACTTAGGAATTGTTTAAGTAATAAGGACTCCTAGCACAAACAATGCACATACATTTCATTAGTTTGCTAGCCCTAGTTGATAATTCATGTAAGTAATTTAACACCAATTAAATTACTAAACAACTACTATAGCAAGTGGTGCCAAAATGCTCAGGCATTTGAGGTTGGTAGGGTTTGTTGTGCAGTAATTTATTGAGATATATAACTTGTTTAGTGTTCATTGTGTTCTTCATTTCTTCTATACATATCCTACACCCCTCAAAATTACCTTCGTTTTTTGCAACAACAACTCCTCAATTTGTTTCTTCAGATAACGATCCAAATAATACAACTGTGTTTGCCTTTGTTTTTGTTTGTCTCTTTATATGCTTTCATTTTTCCAAGGAATTTGTCACTTTATATTGTTATTCTATATGTCTTTTTGACACATATATTTGTGCTTGGCTTACACCCAAAAATCACAGATGAAATGCTGCAATCATTATTTGACCATAAATGTGTAGCAAAACATGCAACACATCATCTTCTTGAGTTGGAACCACATCGAAGTGGACCATATGTGTAGTTGTATAACATCTATGTTGTCGCTGGTAGATGAGATGATAAAGCGAAGACTAGAAAGGTGATGAAAGACAAAGGGGTGAAGAAGGAAACAAGACACAACTGGATTAAGATTAAGAATGAGGTGCATACATTCAACATAACTGATAAATCACATCCAAAAGAAGACAAAATTTATGAGAAATTGGTGAAACTATTTCATCAAATGAAGGAAGTAGGGTATGCCCCTAATACAAAATTTGTGCTACATTACACTTAACAACAAGCAGAAATAATATTTTCTTTACAATCTAATGGAAGGTTGGCCATTTCCCTTTGGGTTTCTCAATGAAATATTAGGAACAAGTTTTCCATTCATTATGAATGTTTGTTCAGGCTGTTATATTTCCATCAAGCTTATCTTCAAGATTCATAATCGAGAAATTGTTACAAATGATGGTCACTACTTCCGTTATTTAATGGGATAGTTGTGCCTTTTCATTGATTGTCAGTGATGCCACGAGAAACAAAGCAACAAGCCAGTTTTTTATTATTACCCTTCTAGAAAGGTGCCAACTATCGACTTTACTTTTGTTGACTTCAAGATCATGTTAAAATAACAGGTGTAGATGCCATAATCCACTCTTAAATAAGGGTCACAAGTCAGTGATCCATGCAATGATTCTTTGGTAAGTTGTCTAGCAATAAGGAGGTAACCCTTGGTTTTCTTTGCATGTCTTTGAGTATTAATTTGCAGCATGTTCATTCAATTTTCTCATTTCATTTTTAAAATTGGCTGCGACTGTTTGATTTACCTTTTGTAAGCATTGAGCATAGAATACCCAAGTTTTCTTTTGGCTTATTGATGCTAATCTTGCTACATATATGCTTTTAACATGACAATGTTCTCTATAATTCCATTCCATTCTTTGAATTAACTTTTATTAATCTAAGATTATTAGATTAGGATGCCAATTAGTGTATATATGGTAATATGTGGTCGTAAGATGAGAATTATTTTACACAATAACAATTTCATTATTCAATCATTTAAGGAATGACAAAGAGCTTGCCATAAAATTTATATTGAGATTAACATTCAGATTTAAAATAGATATTGTATAATCAAATGATGAAAGATTCAATAAAATACTCTCTTAATTCTAGAGAGAGTAATTTTAGCAATGAACTCATCTTGCAATTATAATCCATGGTATAGCTCAATTTTGCAAAGTTTAAATTTCAAAGTTTTCTCAGAAACACTATTAAATAAATAAAATTGCATAAAAATTTATTTCTATCTTCTATGCTACTCTTTTCAACCCTCTCGCCTTACAATGGTTCCTTTGCAAAATTTGGTGCAATTGCTAGTATATAAAGATGTGAAATTTATTTAATATAAATAGAATTATTAGGAACCATCATAGATCCATATTAACATAGGATCCAAGCCATGAGAGCAAGAAAAGTTACTAATAATAATAGAGGAAATATAGTGCATGATTTTTTATGTTTTTCATTATCATATTTTCTTTGACATGATTTTTCCAAAATATAGGTTAAATATTTTACAAGAAATTTATTTTTTCTAATTTAGATGCTTTCTTAAACACAATGCAATGGGATCAAATTTGAGAGAAAGAGTGGCGGGGGGGGGAAGGAAAGAGAGAGGGAGATAGTGACAAATCTAGAGGGTGGAGAGAGAGAGAAAGAGAGGGAGATATGGAGTTGGAGGGGGAGAGAGAGGGTGGAAAGAACAAAGACATAAAGATATAGAGGTGTAGAAAGAGAAAGAGTGAGAGAGAGAGGAGAAAAGGGAAGATATATAAGGGGAGGGGAGAGAGATAGGGAGAAGGGGAAGAGAAATATGGAGACAAAAAGATGGAGTAGAGAGAGAGAAGGAGAGAGGCACGAAGATAGTGGCAGATTTGGAGGGAAGAGAGAGAGAGATAGAAATTGGTGGGGGGAGAGACAAAGGGAGGTGGGAGAGAAAGGGAGAGAGAGGACTCAAGAGAGATAAGGAGATATAGATGGAGTTAGAGGGGGAGAGAGAGGGATGGAAGAAGAAGTACATAGTGGAAGAAAGGTGGAGAGAGAGGGAGTGACAAGGGAGAGAGGAGAGTGGAAGGGAAGAGGGAGAGAAGAAGAGAGAGAGATACGGAGAGAAGGGGAAGAGAGAGATAGGCGGAGGAAGAGGGAGGGAGAGAGAGATACATAGATATGGAGAGAGATTTTGTATGTTTGGGGGTGAGATAGAGAGAGGGAATAAGAAATAGACACATAGATACAAATATACATATTATGTAGCATTATATAACCAACTTAGATCCATATTAACCCTGGATTTATTAAGCGCTGAGAGGGATCAAATCTCTCGAGGTGTAAACCTTTTCTCAAGATTTGTACTCAAAAAATAGGTTTGCACCTTAATATATTTTATCCCTCTTGGCACTTGATAGATCTAGAGTTAAGATGGATCTAGGCTGGTTTAACCACAATGGGTAGATCTAACATGAAACTCATTGAGGAAGATACTTGTGAAGGGAGGTGAGAGTAGGAAGAGATGAGGGAGGCATGCACTCAATGAGATGCATGAAGATGATATAAGTGAAGAGAATAGGGAGGCACTTATGAGGGTTCAAAAGAAGAGTAGATATATAGACATACAAATAAAGAGATAGATAGAAAATTCCCTTTAGGTGCTTGTTGTGCAAATAGTTGAGAAACCACGCAGAGAATTTGGTTGGGATCTGGGCTCAGTGAGATTTTAATAGAGTTGATGAGCTTGATTTATTGAAGGAAAATTGCCTTCATGACTCCACCCTATAAGGTTGAGTGATAATTTCCCTTATGGCTTCATGGTTCATCTTGAGGGTGGCTAGTTGTGGGAAAGAATGTAGTGTAGCTATGCCTATGGTGGGGTGGAATATGGCTCACCCTTCATCAATTGTAGGCATCATTTATCCTTGATAATATAAGTTCCCATATATAGTTTAAAAGATGGGCTACAATTCATAACCATTGAAATGGAAATGATGATTGCTCTAAGCATATTTTTTCACTTGTTGACTAAATGGGCATTATGGTCTATGTGATGCTTATTTGTGACATGAATGGTAAATTATATTGTGATGGATATGAAATGTTCATATTCCCATTATGGGCCTTATTTTTGTCTTATGGTGTGTTATTCATAATCAAAGCATAGGATTGATAAATTCTTTGTCTTGGTTATTGTGAATATTTATAGTTGTTATGGGACTTTACCAAGTAAGAAGTTGTGGCTAAGAAGACATGGGAGGTTAAACCCTCAGTCTCTTGGATATAAAAAATGGATAAATGGTTGTGAAAGACTCTTAGTGAATCTCAAATGAGAGATCATACTACTCTAGATAGGTTAGAGAAGTTTGATTTTGCTGTTAGGATATTCTGACACATAGGAAATAGTTAAGTATAATTTGGTCTAGTGTAGAGTTAGGTAAAGTGTGTTTCTTTACTATGTACATTTGTAACTTACAATCTAATGGTCACGATATGTTCTAGACATGAAGTGATCCGACGATTCATTCTCTCCTCGATATTACCGACATTTGATCCGTGGCTTAGCACCCGATTGGTCCATGATCTCTATTTAAAGAGCATGGAGGGTCATTTGTAGGGTGACCATTCATGAGAGAAGCTTATGTAAATTTTCTTTCTTTTATTAATAAATTGTCTAAAGTGGCCGTGTTGGCTCAAGCCGTGGACTGTTTCCCTCTTTGAGGGTTTTAACCATGTCAAGAATATTGGTGTATTGATCTGTGATTTATTTGTGAGCGGTGTCCTTTGCTGTTCTATCTGAGGAACTTACCCTGTAAATTCCTGCATGGTATCAGAGCTATTTGAGGGCTGCATCTATTGGTGATCGAAATCCAAAGCTAGTATAAGTGCATGCAACTGCCATTTCCTAGATCTACTATTTCTAACTTCTTTCGGGCCGAGAGGACTGCTCTGTTGTGTTAGGAGCATCTGTTCCAGTGAGGAACCCCTTTTGTTTCATGCAAAATGGTTTCCGGTAGCCCTAGCTACATGATTTTTAAGATCTGGAGATATACAATCTTTATTTGCAGTTTTAGATATTCATCTCTCAGTTTATTTCAGTTTATTTAGATTTCTGTTTTTATTATTATTGGATCTATACATTTCATTTATGTGTAGGCTCTTTGCCCTGCAACTCTATGTGATATAGGCAAATCAGAAACAAAAAGGAAGGATTTTTCTCATGTGTATGCTCTTTTCCGTCACGCCTTAGTGTGATCTCGGAAAAACGGAAACATTGAGGAAAAATATTTAGTTTGTAGCTAAAGCTAACTTCAAGCCATAATGTTTGGTTATTTTTGTATGTCCACATTAGGTTGTGTGGTTTTTTGTTTTGTAGGGAAAAAGAGCTTTTCCAAGTAAACGCACCCCAAAGCTTCAGTGACTAAAAAAAAAAAAAACCAACAACAACAACAAAACTCCTCCTCTTTTCCAAAAATTACTAACTTTTTAAACTAGCTCACTTGGTCCAAAGTTACTTTATGAGAATAGAGGTTTTAAGTTCAAGTTTTTATTTTTGTTGAATTACTTTTTCAAAAAGCACATGTAACTTATGTTTTAAAGTTACTTTATGTAAAATTGTTCTCACCCATTATAAAAAGTGAGTCACTTATAATTATAAAGTTTCTTTATCTTTTATTTAAGTTACAATTTAGTGGGTAGTTCATAAAGTACCATTGTAAAAGTGACTTTCACTTATTTATAAAAGTGGGTCACATATTTTTTTTTTTTTTTTTAAGTGAGCTAATTAGATTAAGTTTGGAAAAGGGAAAGGGGGATTTGTTTTTAAATATAACATTATCATTCACTTATGCACATTCACGCACTTTGTTAGCATCTTCAACAAGCTTTCTTCAAAAGACCATAACTTCTTCATCTAGAATTCGTTTTCAAAGCCATTTTTTTAATCGGCCTAATTTTTCGAGATATTTCCATTGGAACACTTAGTTTCAGCATCTACAGCTTTAGTTTCTGTTAAAATGGAAATTCCATGCCAAGTTATTCTTGACAGCACCAACTACTTCCAATGGTGGTCCTACATTGTGGATTTACTTAGACGTAAAGGTCTTTACGAAATAGCCTTAGGCCAAGAAACTAAACCTAAAAATGAAGATAAGGCAACCAAATGGGAGATTAGGCAAGATCAAGCATGTGGGTTGATAGGGATGTCTATTTCTCTAGACCTTAGATTCCATATCATAGAACTTGATACCCCTGATGAAGCAATAAAACAACTCACTAAATTTTTTGGAATTAAAAATGAAATTAGAGCCCATCAACTCGAAAATGAGCTGCTTACATTGGACCCCAATAATTTTTCTTCCATTGAAGATTTTTTGTCCAAGTTCAAGACCCTTAGACTTCTCTTGGAAGGTGTTAAGGTTAAGAAAGAATATGGTAGCCTTATCTATTCCATTCTTATTAAGTTGGGACCAACCTACTCTGTGTTTGTTTCCACCTCCCATTCTACTAGAGAAGCATTTATTTCTCAAGGACAAGACCACAAGTCGCTCCCTTTTGATGCCTTTTGTGATTCTTTAATAAGAGAACAATAAAAAATCTTACATCTTGGTCTTCTTAATCTTGGAAACTCTTCTAAGAAAGCTTTAGCCGCCCAACAGCAACCAAATTCAAGGAATCCTAAGAAGCAGTATCCTAAAAAAATGGTCCTAAACCAAAGAAGGGTCCTAAGCAATTTCAGTCTCAAAATGAAAAATCAATTCAACAAAATGATAAGGCAAATAAAAACAAAGGGAAGAAGACTAATAGACATTGCAACTTTTGTAATCGAGATAGCCACTTAGAATCCAAATTCTTTAAGAAGATGGAAGCCTAGGAAGAAACAATGAAAAAACATAACATCCATTTGGAGCACTCTTCAACTTCAACTTCATCTTCAGGAATAACACTTTCTACATGTGGTTGTCAAGCATCTCGGTTTGGTTATGCACCAAATGTATCTTCTTCTCTTCATTCTCATGAATGGCTCATTGATTTTGGAGCTTCTTATCACATGGCCAAAAACAAAGCCATGTTTTCTTCTTTAAATGATTGTAACACCAAAAATATATATGTTGGTGATGATAGATCTTTTAGTGTTGTATGGAATGGAACTATTCATCTAGACAATGGTCAATTTAATGATGTATTATGTGTTCCAACCTTATCCTGCAACCTTCTATCTGTATATCATATAACTCATTCAAGTGAAGTTAAAACCATTGAATTTTCATCTCACAATGTTGTAATTAAGGACGTAAGAGATCCTAAACAGATTTTAGCTACTGGCATTGTTGATGATTCTACAAGGTTGTATAAGATTAACAACTTTGGGTCATCAACTCTTCCCTTGGTATTTGCTTCTCATAATGATGAAGTAAGCAAACTTTGGCATGAGCAATTTGGTCACTTAAACTATTGCTCCATTCGAAATCTATGTAAAGAAAATATGATGACAGGTCTTCCTATGGTAACTTGCAGAGATGGTGTTTGTTCCAGATGTGTACTCGAGAAACATTATCATGATATTTTTGAAAAATGTGCCTCTTGGCACACCTCAGCCCCTTTACAGCTTGTGCATACGTGATTTATGTGGTCCACTTCCAGTTGTTTCATTCTATGGCTACAAGTATTTCTTAACTTTCATTTATGATTTATCCAAACGCACTTGGGTATACTTCTTAAAACTCAAGAGTGAAGTATTTAACATGTTCTTGGCCTTTAAGGACTTTGTTGAGAAACAATCTAGACATCAAATTCTTAAGCTAAGATATAATAATGGCGGAGACTATGTTAACAACAAATTCATCAAATTTTGCACTGAGCATGGAATTCAAATGCAACATATTGTTCCTTATACTCCACAACAAAATGGTGTAGCTGAAAGGGAGGATCAAACCTTAAAGGACATGGCTAATTGTATGTTGCAATCTAAAGGACTCAGTCTTAATTTTTGGGCAGAAGTAATTAACTATGCAAACTACATAGTAAATCGCACTCCTACTAAGGTTTTAAAGAATATCACTCCAGAAGAAGCATGGAGCTCAATTAAACTAGATGTCAGTCACTTTCGTGTGTTTGGAAGTGAAGCATGGGCCCATATTCTAGATGAGAAACATAAAGCCTTAGAACCTAAGAGTGAAAAATGTATTTTTGTTGGATATTCTGAAGATGTCAAAGGATATAGACTTATTCCACTTATGTCCAAAAATGTTATCATTAGAAGAGATGTAAAGTTTGCTGAAAATATATCGGCCTACGAGCCTATTTTGGTGGATGTGCCACCTCTATCTATCCCTTCTACTTCTGAAAATATTTCTTCTTCAGATGATGACAGTGAGAATGACAATCCTCCCCCACCTTCTAGGGATCCACCTTCAGCTCCTTAGCTTCCAAAATGGGTCCATGCCACTCGGGATGCAACAGGTGCTCTTACAGGTGATCCTACAGAACATCAACATACACGTTCTCAGTTCGATAGAGCCTCTTCTTTACTAGCTCAAGCTTCAGCGAATTATGATCCTGACACCTTTATAGAAACTTCAGGCCATCCAGATTGGGATGTAGCTATGGATGAAGAATGTCATTCATTATTGGCAAATGATACATGGGATCTTGTTCCTCTTCCAAAGGGACGAAAATTTGTTATATGCAAATGGGTTTACAGAACCAAGTATGGACCAGATGGAAAAGTTGATAAACATAAAGCTTTTCTTGTTGGTAAGGGTTTTTCACAAGTTGAAGGCATTGACTGTATTGAAACCTTCTCCCCCGTTGCCAAAATGAACTCTATTTTCCTTGTTCTTTCCCTTGCTAACTCTTTCAAACTGGAAGTCCATCAAATGGATGTTAAATATGCCTTTTTGCATGGGGACTTGCATGAAAAAATCTATATGGAACAACCTCTTGGCTTTATACAAACAAACTCTAACCTTGTATGTTGGCTTAAGAAATCCATTTATGGTCTCAAGCAAGCCCCCAGGGCTTCGTATGCCAAAATTGATAGCTTTATTTTAGATATTGGCTTTTCTAGGTGTCATTCTGACAATACTGTCTGCACCAAGAAAGTGGGTAAGTCTCTTATCATTCGTGTTCTTTATGTTGATGATCTTATCCTTACTGGTAGTGATCCCAACCTTATAAACCATGTGAAGTCCAACCTTAAAAAGTAGTTTGAAATGACAGACTTAGGACACTTGCATTATTTTCTTGGTCTTCAAGTCTTGCAATCCAAGGAAGGTATTCCCCTTTCCCAGTCCAAGTATGCCTGTGATCTTCTACACCACTTTCACATGGAAGATTGTAAGCCAACCCCTTCTCCCTTTTAGTCTAGAGCCAAACTTTCAGTCACTTGTACTTTCCCTTGAAGTTGATCTACCTTATACTGTCAGCTTGTACGAAAACTTTTGTATCTAACCCATACTCGTCCCAACCTTTCCTTTGTTGTTGGCCTTATTGCTTGGTTTATGTAAAACCCACATGAAAGTCATTAGAAAGCAACCAAAAAAATACTTTGTTATGTTCGAGGTATAGTTCAGTTTGGGATTCATTACAGTGTAGAAGCATCTCCTATATTGGTTGGTTTCACTGATTCTGATTGGGCTGGTGACCTTGATGATCAGAAGTCTACTGCAGGTTATGTCTTCACTCTTGGTTTTGGACCTATTACATGGGCTTGCAAGAAATAAAGTGCCATTTCTCTTTCTTCAGCGTAATCAGAGTATCGTGGCATTGTGGAAGCTAGTAAGGAAGCCCTGTGGCTTCGTCAGATCCTATCAGAGTTTGGCTTTTAGCAGCATCCGACTACATTTTTGGTGTGATAATAAAAGTGCCATTCAACTATGCAAAGATCCAATCCAACATCAGTGCAGCAAACACATTGAACTACACATGCACTTCATTAGAAAGCTCATTCACAACCATGTTCTTCAAGTGCAATATTGTTGAACCGATGATCAAGTTGCATACATCTTTACAAAGGCTCTCACAGAGGCGAAGTCTACTAAACTTCGATTTATGGTTGGAGTTCAGGAAGTTGTCACTAAGGGAGGATATGTTCTAATGCCTCCTTCCTTCTCCTATTGTGTCATATTTGTACATCCTTCAATCCTATCCCAAGTTGTTCTTAAGGAGGGATGTTAGGATATTCCGGCACATAGGAAATAGTTAAGTATAACTTGGTCTAGTGTAGAGTTAGGTAAAGTGTGTTTCTTTACTATGTACATTTGTAACTTACAATCCGATGGTCATGATATGTTCTATACATGAAGTGATCCAACGATTCATTCTCTCCTCAGCATTATTGACACTTGATCTGTAGCTTAACACCCGATTGGTCCATGATCTCTATTTAAAGAGCATGGAGGGTCATTTGTAGGATGACTGTTCATGAGAGAAGCTTATGTAATTTTTCTTTCTTTTATTAATAAATTTCCTGAAGTGGCCACGTTGGCTCAGGTCATGGACTGTTCCCCTCTTTAAGGGTTTTAACCACATGAAGAATACTAGTGTATTGATCTATGATCTGTTTGTGAGTGGTGTCCTTTGGTGTTCTATCCAAGGAACTTACCTAGTAAATTCCTACATCTGCTCTAGTGATCAAAAGGTCTTGTTAGTGTTATGGACATAGAAACAAGAGCAACATCTTGGACTGAATGTGAGGACTTAGATGAATGATGCCTTCACAGAACATTTGATATCAAGTGTTATAGAGTCATTGATGAATTCTTGAGGTGGTTGGGCTGAAAAGGGTTTGAAGGCCTTTGATGGAAATAAGCTACACCAATGGCCTTCTTTGACTCCTTGAAGAAAGGTTTTGTATGTGGCATTGAGATGAAGGATTTTGGACATATTCATGATTAGTGAGGACCTTTGTAGCTTTGAAAGTATTATTGGAAATTTATTTCATTATTAGAGTGCCTTTTATTCCTCAAGCTAAGATGAGAAGTTCCCTTTGTAAGCCTATCATTCCTTTAGATAGATGAGGATTGATAGATGGAAATTTAAAAATTTTGGGATTTGAGGCTTTAATTTTAATCCCACTATTCATATGGGTTAGTAAGGGTGCCATGACCGAGAGATTAATTGAAAGGAGATTAAGTGTCAAGGGATAAGATATTAGTTATTAGGGGTATTAGGTTATCGATGTAGGTAACCCTTCATATATTAGCTAATGTGAAATCCTGATATTAATAGACCCTGAGAGTTCCCATTGACTAAGGGAGAGTTTCCCATCCAATAAATATGGTGCATCAAATTATCGAGATATTGTTTTGTCAAAATACCGAGTCATGAACATTGGGAAAGCATCTATCAACATCCACTATGAACCCCCGTTATTGGAAAATCCCAATACAACAATCGACTAATGGAGATATCCCTTTTAGTTGGCATATATCAATCATACTACAGAGAGATGGTGTAGGGTAGTGGCCCATTTGACAGAACCTATAGATAATGGAGACAGGGTTTGGGAGTTGTCAAGTGATGAGACTATGGATCCAAATCCTATTGGGTTATTGAGACATCAAGTTTCATTTGTTGAGAAACATTTCAAATAGCTTCCAATTCTAGCCCTTGCTATTAGTAGAATGCAAAAAATTAGTAGATGGAAAGTAGAGTTATGGTAGTTGATGGTTGATCGAATGTTGGGGTGTTAAGGCGTTAGGTATTGGGAGATTAGGTAGGTGGGATGTGTATGTTGTCTTAGAAACTTTTAATGAAAATAGATCTAGATAATATTTGTTAATTGTTGGGAAAATTTATGCCATTAGGCTATTGGGCTATTAGCCTTGGGGATATCAGTTGATTGGATATTGGGAGGTTGAGATATCATCTATCTGGGCTTCGTCCCAACATTGATAGAACCCAATAAGGTTCAGGTGTGGCATGCTGGCCTGGAAAGTCAATATGGCATGTTGATGTGGAAATATGGTGTGGTAGCGAGTGATGCACATCAACATTGAGGTGGAAACTAGATGAAATTTGATATGGATCAGTTGCATAGTGTCCTTATGAGGTGGTGAGACATGGACAAGAACTACCATGGTCCTGCCACATGATGTGATATGGATGTTGATTTGTCACTCGGAGGGAAAATGTTGAATCAACATAACTTTTCATCTAGAGTTCAAATTGAGATGAAATTTATATCACTAGAAAGATCTTGAAGAGAAGAAAACAATAGTGGTCTCAAAAATGATATTTTGGGTGGTTGAAAAAAGAGGAATGTTGATAACCTCATCTTCAAAAATTACATTAATACATTTATGTGTTGATTGTTTTTAATAAGGAAGGGAAACCAAATAGATTCTCATATATTCAAATTTATATCATTAACTACTTTGATTAGATTTAAAGTATTTTTATATATAAGGTAACAACAATTTAAAAAAGACCAAATGTTAAATCATAGAAAGATATTTATAATATATCAATTTAAAAAATATTAATATAAAACAAAATTTCAATATAAGCTTATGGGGTGTAAAATAGATGGTGATGGGTGTATTGTAAAGACACTCTATGATGTCAAGGTCATTGCTTCGAAACTTCGTGGGCAAAGGAAAACATCTAGTCAGTCAGATCACCATCAAACTACGATCCCCATCTTCTGAGTGTGGATAGTTCACAACTTAAACTTGTGATTCCAACAAATCCCTGCCAAAATTTTTCCATTTTTCCAAAACATATAGCAAATTAATTTAGATAGAAATATGTAAAGGTATAAAAGTTAATTATTTTAATCACAAATCTTTGGAATTCTACTTAAAAATATAAATTTAAAATGAATTTATTAATAATTTTTAAAATTTAAAGTTTTATTTTTATATTATTTTTTGGTTGGGCCTAGAGGAGCTTTGCATGCAAGAGATGTTGTAATGTCCTCCAATGTCCTATCCTGTAAACATACATTTTGACTCAGTGAAAGTACATAAAAACAAAATTAAAAATTAAATTAAATAAAAATATTAATGTAATGTAAACATATTAACTGAAGTCGTCAAAATTTTATTATTACTTCTTATTAATTTTTGTGGAGTAGTTAAGGTAAAGTGGTTTTTGAATTCCATGTTTATGAGAAGCCATGGTATTACCCATGGTATTCATGTGCAATATAGCCTCTTTAAAGGGGTGAATTAAACAACCTAGACCCATCTTAACTCTAGATCTAACAAGTGCCAAGAGGGATCAAATATCTTGAGATGGAAATATCTTAAGATGCAAAGATATTTTATCCCTCTTGGGGTTTGGTAGATCATAGTTAAGATGAATCTAGACTAGTATATATTATAAAATAAATTGGATTATTAAAATGTTTTTATTTGAAGTTAATTTATATATTTATCTTAATAAGCGTGTCTATTTTGGAGTAAGGCTTCCATAAGTTCAATTTAATTATTAGTTATTATTAGATGGATGACAAATATTTAACCTCTATGAAATATTTTAGAATATTTTCAGTAGTAGTTACAAATCAAAGGTTGAGATTTATTCAAAAGTAGTTATGCCTTTTTTGTGCTTTTAATTAAATTGATTAAGCAAAAAAAGGTCATATGAACACGAGTTATGGTTTTTTAGGCATGTGTTATTAGTAAGCAATGGCATTGGCCCATGATATTGTAACAATATTTATTTAGAACTTAAGAATATCCATGATAAAGTGGGGATAAATCTCATAGTTCAGAAGAATGTTACACATTTTTATAAATGTATATATGTTTAATTCATATATTAATTCCTTTTATACTTTTTTTTTAAAAGAAGTTGTTCTGTATTGCATTAAGAAAAGTTGGTTTGAAGGCTAGGACCTTGTACATCATAATAAAAAAAACTCATCTTATATTGTCTGAAAACTCCTTAGACAAGTGCCACAATTAACCCTTGAGCTACATATTACCAGCCTAAATTGGTTTTCTCAATGCATTCTCCAAAAACATCTAAAAACACTTCATATTTGCAAAACGATAACAAAAAATCTTAACTGAACAAAAAACTACATATTCTCCATAATGGAGGTGACCTCGGCTTCATTTTCTTTTGGCTTGGTGTTGGGCATGGAATCCTCCCAAGGCATGTTTTGGGGCTCAAAGCCCAAGTTTTGACCAAATTGTGTTGTAAAGCTCCGCGAGATGTGGGTGCAGAAGTATGTTAGAGTCACAAGGTTGTCTTCCCTAGTTTTGTAATCTAATGTCAGCCTACCCATGGTCTGCGGACCATGGGATTGTATAAATAGAGCAAGGCTCTAAGTGTAAGAGATTGCGAAGTAATAGAGAGTATAGAGAAGCAAGAGTCTAAGTGACTAATTGTAAAGTTTATATTTGGGTCATAGGGTAAGAGAAAGCTCTGCAGCTGAGTGCGCCGAGGCCTAGTAGTCCACAGCTAAGTGTGGCCTGACCCAGGTTCAATGGTGATTTAGCCAAACAAATCCTGGTACTACTGGCCCTTTCAGCGATAGTCCGTGGAGCGTGGACTGAGGTCTCACCCAAAGTAGTATGGGAGGGTGCTAGAACCAGGTTTCTGCACTGTGGAGATGTCTGATGAGTTCAAGTGGTCCGTGGTTCAACCCTGCGCGCAAGTTGCTTCGCGCACTTTCTCGTACCTCGTAGCCTGAGATACTGCCTTCGCACAACCCTACTCAAGGGTTGAACATTGCGCTTCTGCGTTATTACCCAAGACCTTACTGGTATTCCAATGTTAGTTGATTATCTTAGCCTACTTGCATGCTTTAAGTTATACTTAACAATATAAATCATTCATATAGGTGCGTGCAACAAATAAACAGTATATTCACAAATTATATCAAACATGAATTAACCCAAGAACAGATACACAGAATTATGATAAAACTTCTATTCTTTCCTTGGTTATAGACTCGACTCTGCCCTGCGCCCTTAGCTGTAGGGCTCTACGCACTCAGCTGCGGACTACTAAGCCTCTGCACACTCAGCTGCAGAGCCTTCTCCTACCCTATGACCCAAAGATACACTTTACACTTAGTCACTTAGACTCTTGCTTCTCTATACTCTCTATTACTTCGCTATCTTTTACACTTAGAGCCATTACATTACAAAACTAGGGCGGACAACCCAGTGACTCTAACATACTTCCACACACGCAGTTCGCAAAGCGTTACAATACAATTCGACCAAAACTTAGGCTTTGAGCCTCAAAACATGCCTTGGGGGGATTCCATGCCCAACACTCAGGCAAAGAAGAGATGACATCCTGATCGTCGTTGAGGTCAAGGCTACTCTCCTTTTTTTGTCCAGGGATCATGTTTTGTTGCATGTTATCCTTGACTATACCAACTCAAACCGCATCGACATCACCATCCTCAACCAGTACCAGATTTCCAACACAAAATTCCAACATTTCACTTTCCAACTGAAGGCGATCCATCTTGACCCCTAGTATTCGCATTCTTTGATTTAGAAGTTCACTTTGAGCCCGCGATTATGCAAAAATCATCTTTGCCTGCCTTGAAATCAAGGTGATGACCAAGTCCAGAGAACCGACCATCTTTGCGAGCATAATGCTGAGCTCTTCCTCTGCATTTTCATAATTGCTCTCCATAGAATTGAAGCTCTAAGTCATGATTCTATGTTTCCATAGTCACCCTGGTGTTCTATATATACCATTGAGCTTTGTTTCTGTTAGTGTGCTATAATATAGTAGTAAAAAATGAGTTTAATCTTTTAAATTTATTTTGGAAAATGTGTAAAAAAATTTCTATGATCTCTTAGAGATCAAGTCATTAGTCTTTGTGAACAATGTAACATTATATTATTGATGTAATTATGTTAGAATGGTGTGAGTGATAATGTAAATATAGTCATTGATTCCCTAAAGATTGAGTTGAGTCTAGGGTCAATGTCTCATACAAAACCATGAGTGAGGTCATAATGAATCTTGTCTTCTCATCATTGGGACAAATTAGTGGGTCAGGGTTAGGAAAAGAAAACATTGTGCATTGTATATCTTCAGAAATTTTTCGGTGAATGATGAAGGCTTAAGTCGACTTTTATAGGGATTCATGTGTCAATTACTTATGGTGATGTTTTCTCCTGTATATGTGAGTTTTTAATTTGTTACGAATCATGCTTGAAATGTTATGTCTTCATGTTTAGTTAAGCTAGGATTTATTTCAGAATTACTATAAAGTGCTCTGTTATAGCTTATTGAACATTTTATGTTTTTCTTCAATGATAACATCTAGAATTCATCCTTAGTTAGAAGATATAGGTGTCACTATTTTCACTACTCCTCTGCTCACTACCTCTACAATGAATTTGACAAAAAAACACCATAAGGATTGCCTATCTTGCCCCTGTCTAAGGTGTCCTAATTTTCCCCATCGTATCACTGAAAATCATCAACTCCATATGACCGTATGCCCAATGGATTTTCTCTCTTCCCTGCCTTCAAATTGTTAAACTTGTTCCTCTCTGATCTCAATACTTAGCTTAAGACCTAAGTGACTAAAGAAACATAAAAAGAGAACCCTCTTTGAAATTGAAAGGGCTAGATTCCAGTTTCAAAATGGTTTGTGGTTACCTTTGGGTTACTCTCCTAAGCCTAGAGGAATTACAAAGTTCTAACAGTTTCCTTGATTTAACGCCACTACATTCGCCATTAATTCCATCTCAAGTCACTGATACCAATTGTTGAGGGATTATAATGGAAATATTACAATCAAAGGAAAATTCCAATATGATCAGAGAGGAAACACATGCAAACTGCATCTCGAATGCAGGGATAAGGACCTCATAGATTTGGAAGGCTTTATTATTCATAACTTCCTTTCTCCACCTATCCTTTTCTCGACACAACATGATGATCACTACCCAGATGCTCGCATAAATACATCTCTCCATGCCATCTAGGAGCCACCCAGTACTGCATATATTAATGAGGATTTGAAAATCGATTTATATGATAAGACCCAACTCCTTATTCCATGTTTAATTCTTATGTGTACTAAAAGAAAAAGGACTTTAATTCAACTAAACATGGTATTGCTTTTGTGGGCAAAGCCACTTCATCAATTTTTAACAAACCTTGTTATAATAAATCCCCTTGGTTAGCCAATGAATATGATTTTTTGTTAAGATTTCTTTTGACATGGAAGAATTCAATCTAATCAAATTTATCCAATACTAGCTTAATTCAAAGGAGAATGGATGTTGAGATATGTTCATCTGTTTCTTTAACTTTTTTCACTTGTTGGATGACAATATTTGAATCACTGAAAACCATTAATTGACGAAGACCCCTGGAGTGAGCCAATTCCAATCCTCGCTAAATGGCTAAGTATTCAACCTAGTTATTTGTTGAGATCCCTAATCCGTAGGCAAATTGTATCTCCCTTTCTTCATCGAGGGAAAAGATAACCCCTCTCAATCTTGCCTCCCTAATTAAGTCCTTCTATAGTTAATAATAATAATTTAAAATAAAGCTATAATTTGATTATTTTTTATGACTTTTGTCATCTTGGCACTAGGAATGTATCATACGATAAGTGTTTTGATGCTTATCAATGTTCATTTTTTTCCTCCAGAAAATAAGGTAAGTCCACCTGAAGGAACCACACCCTCGACCAAAATAATCCAAGCCTAACCCCAAAATTATTGAGAAGAATTGAATCTGTGACCTTCCAATGGAAAAATGCTTTAGTAAAGATCCAAGCCTAACCCCAAAACTGTTGAGAAATGACCTTCCAATAGCAAGATGCTTTAGTAAAGACCTCGACCAATTAAACTAACCCTCAACACTAAATCAATTAAATATATTAATAAATTTTTTACAATATTTAATTTTTATTATTACATTATACTTTTTTTACTTTACTTTTATTTATATTTTTAATCAAAAATTTGTTACACCCCACACATTTTTCATTTCTTAATATTTTAAAGTTTATATATATATATATATATATATTTGTGGCACATTCCAAAACATTTTTCATTTCTTAATATTTTTAAAGTTTATTTATCTATTTTGAAATTGTTTGGTTAATTTTGATGTCTTATTATTACTGGCTCTTAGCTAATTATTTCATGTCCTATCCTAACAGTTATATTATTTTTTAATTAATTATAAATTTTTTATGTGAGTTTTATTGTTTTTACAACACTTTTTCCTTTTATAATAGTCTTTGATGAGTCATCAAACCTATGAAGATAACCCAAAATTTAGATAGAGATAACATTGTGTCCCAAACACAATCGAGTACTTTCGAAAATGGTTCGGAAGTATTCATCGGAAGCTCTTCCGATTTGTTATATTTATTTATATATTTATCACATTTTTATATATTTACGACTCTGGAAAACAAATAAAAATAATCGAATACTTTAAAAAAGTTCGAATTTCCACATAAGCGACTGACAGCCACTAACTGATGAACGCGTTAGAAATGTCGTAGCCGGAGTTTCAGCCGTAGCCTTTTCCCGTAACTGTCAGTCCAACTCCGCTTTAACTCAATGATCCTTCCACCGGAAGCACGCCTCCACCCCAATTCCACGTTGCTGGGTTGTTGGAAAGAATGGACAACCATTACGAGCCCCGCAACCGAGAAAGCTGCAGAATCCACGGAAGCCGCCACTGGAATTCTGCCGATTATTCCAGATTTCTGTGGTCCGTTATCGGGATTTACATCATCCACACCAGTGCCTTAATTGGTATTTTTATCGCTGATTTAAAGCAGAGAATCAGAACAAGAAGAAGAAGAAGTGGCGGATCAAAATCTATGTAATTTCGGAATGGAAGGCGCTACGGGAAGAAGGATATTGGTTGCAGTGGACGAAAGTGAAGAGAGCACGTATGCCTTGAAATGGGCTGTTGATTTTCTGCATCTCGATTCCACCGACACACTCATCTTGTGCTATGCTCGGAAAGCTTATGAAGGGCTCGGAGGTCCTGGTAAGCAATCGGAAATCTTAATAATTCTTCTAATTCGTTCCCTTTTTTATGATTATGCTTGTGACCAGAGCAATTCTGGTTGTGCATTAATAGGTTTTGCTAGATTTTGGTTGGGCCATTTTGCCCATTCCTGCAATTTCACTCTGTTCTATGGTTGTGGCGCGGGGAGCTACTAGCCATGATTTTCCCGGAGTACTTCGTTTTTTTCTTTTAAATGCCACTGGACGTTAGATCGGTCAGAGAACGCTGATCATAATTTCGGGCTGAAAACTAGCCTGGGTCATAAATTCTAAGCCTCTAGGTCTTCTGACAGGGGATTATGATCAGGCCGTGATCATAAAACCCTAATATGAACCCTACCTTGTTCATTCATTTAATTCGGTATTTATTACTTCAGTGGTTAGGGAGTTAATCCCTACCTTGTTTATTCATTTAATTTGGTATTTATGATTAGGAGTTAGTATGTGGTAAATTAGGCCGCTGAAATTTTCCATTCGCACAGATTTCATGTTACTATTCCCATTCGTACATGTTTCTTCATTGTTTGCAAGGCATTTAATGCTAATTCGTAGGTTAAATACACTGGAGATCTTTGAGCAATTTGGGGTAGAAAATAATAAAAACCGCGGTTGTCTAATTATTGTATTTTGTTTGTTGGCGGAGTTTTTGGTATTTGAACTGTGTTTTTAATTGCATAGGCAAGTGGTTGTTTAATTAGTCCACAAATTTGTTTTGAAAATTATGGAATTTTGGCAAGATTTTGATAAAATCTGGTAGGGATTTTTGTAAATCTAGATTACAGTTTTCAAACTTCAAGATTTTGAGTGCCCCAGAAGTTTTTGATGGAGCTGAATCAATTTCCACCATAAAAAACAAAACATGATTCAAAACCTGCAACTGTGAGATTTTTTGAAATTTTTTGTATAAGATTCCCGTCACTTCCGTCCGAGCAATTCTTTAGGTTCAGTAGACTACGCTCATATATAAATTCAGCACTATGAAAAATTTCTGTGAACCTGAAAATATAACTATAAAAACTGCAAAATGTCTAACAAATAGAGTAGGGCATAAAACCTCTGTTTTTTCCATCACCTTTGATTAAGGATTTTAGCCTAACTTCAGGAGGGGATTTTCCAATAATATAGGATAAAAAATTAGGAGGGGATTTTCCAATAATAGAGGGTAAAAAAAATAAAAAACCCATATTTATCCTTTCGCCCAAATTTATGTGGTTTGAATAGTTAAAAATTGTTGGTGACACTGTATAGAATTTTCTAAACTCTAGACAATACGATTGAAAAGAAAATTACGATCACCAACAAATCATGTTGTTAATTATTCACTGTAGAATCCTGATTATTCCTTGTAAAATCCAGCACATTGAAATAGATAAGGACTACTTTAAGCAGATAAGAACTTTTATATAAGCAGTTTTAATACTGTTTTCTTACAAACTTGTTTATCTTCACTGTTCCAATTCGTACACATTTCTTATTCATGTTAGTTGGGATGTGTCTTCCCGTGATATGGGTATGAGTCAACAACCCAACGATTAAGCGCTCCATTTTTATGAGTAATGTTTTTTTGTTGGGTTAAATTTTCATGTTTCTTTTATTATTTTCTCCATTTTTCATGAGTATTGTGTTTTTATTATAAAAAAGCAGTGTTTTGATTTTTCTAATTAATTATTTAAATTATTTTAAAAATACTTTTTTTTTTTATGGACAAAGTCTTTATTATATAAGTGATAATGGCTTATTAAAACTAGTACCACAATGTTAGTAAATATAATTGATATAAAATTATTAGGTAATTGTATATTAAAATTAGTATCATTATATTAGTAAATACAGTTAATATAAGATTACTAGAAAATAAAAGATGGAAAATGTTAACCACTTGATTATAGTTAAAAATGGTTGAAAATAGTTTACAATGATTAACTATGGTTGCTAAAGGTTATTGATAGTTGATAATGACTAACCATGTAACTGTAGTTGATCGAGACTATAATTAATTGACTAGTTTAACTATAATCCATAAAATTAAGTATAATCAACCATTAATATAACAATATTTTTATGTTACATTAATCCAATAATATTAAGTTAATATCTTAACGATTCTCTATATTATTACATTCAAATCACATTAATATTCTCCCTAATTTCAGAATCATTTTTACTCATGGTTTCAAAACTTCAAATTTTGTGTAAACTCATGGTTTCCGTACTTCAAATTTTGTATAATTTTAATTCATCTCTGAAATTCAATTCAAATTTTGCATAAACTCCTGGTTTCCGTACTTAAAATTTTGTATAATTTTAATTCATCTCTGAATGAGAAAATTTTCATTTTATGCGTGGTATTTAAACCATAATGAAAGTTACGGTAGCTGAATGATCACTGTAATGTCTGGAAGCTACAGGAAATTGGCATGAAAGACTCTTTTATTTTGATTCTGTAGTCATATTCCTGTTGTTATTATTATATTCATGGGTTTATGACTGTGGTGATGTCAGGGTTCGTACTCACAACGGACGTCATAATAGCTTTGGAGAAATATCAAGACCGGGTTAGTGAGGCCGTTATGCAGAAGGCGAGAGATATCTGCAGCGGGAGCCCGGTGCGTTTACTATACATTTTATGTCACTATAGCGGTGGTGAGGTTTTCAAGGGAAAAACAGAGAGGGGTATGCCTTGGGTATCTGTAGTGGGTTTTTAAGGGAAAAACATGAAGGGTATGTCATGGGTATCCAGATATAGTGCAGATTTTGTTTTGGTTGGTCAAATTCTGACCTATTCTCAAGAGCTGCAATCTAAATAGTGTAAGATAAATTTAAAAATAATACTACAGAGACTGTCACTGTCAGGTAAAGTAGAAAGTGTTATGATTTTTAAGGAAAACACATAGAGGAGGTTATGCGATAAATACAGAGTAAGATAAATCTGAGGATAATACTACAGAGTCTGTCATGTAGAGTTGAAAGTGTTTTGTTTATTGCATTTTGCAGGCTACAGTGGAGGAGAAGATTGTAAAAGGAGATGCGAGAGATGCACTGTGCGAAGTAGTGAAGAAGGTAGGGCCAGATTTTCTCGTCATTGGAAGCCATGGCTATGGTACTTTCAAAAGGTAACTCTCTAACTACTGTAAATAGTTATTATTCGCTGCTGTCTGTTGCAAAGCTTGGCCTTCTTAATACATGGGGTGAGAGCGGAACTATGTTTATGTTTATGTTAATGTTAATGTTAGACCATAAATGTTTATGTTAATGTTTGACCATAAATGTTTTTAACATTATTAGGATGGGGAGATAGGATTTGTGTTAATTTCAACATTATTAGATTGGTAGATTTTCTGATTTATTGTACTGAAATTTTCGGATTTATTGTTTCATCATCTAGAGATATTTCAACCAATAACTAAGGCCATCGTCTAGAGATACTTCGAGAGATTAGATTTAAACTTTATTTGTTAGTTTGAAATGTTGAGTTATCAAAGAAAATACATATCAATTAATAAATTAATTACCTCTCATACCAACATTACTCCCCGCGTTGCGTAAGTCTCAAATCAAAATGATTAGATTGCATGTACTAAATATAAAATATTTATTTATATTTATTTAAATAGATTTGATCAATAGGTTTGAAGTATGTTTTTTGAAATTATTTTCAAAATTTACTGATATTTGGTAGTAGTGAAAGCTTGTTTTTTTGATGGATTATCAATAGCTATTAAACCACTCAAAATGTAGAGATGTTTGGCAAGAGTAAAAGGCCATACTAATGGACCACCAATGAAGAATTCTAGATGACTTAGTTTTCCTCTTCCAAACATTATGTGTCACTCAACATTAATAAATAACAAGCTGCCCTGATTAATCATTTTGTTATATTAAACTTTCCCACTTTATGAAAAATAGCAATAACACTAATAATTTGACTAAATATATGTGAAATTTCTTAAATGCAACCGGGTTGTTAGACCACAACATACATAACACACAGTAGATTTATACATAGCACACAGTGGATTTGTACTCAGAGACTTAAACGACAATAGCAGAGAATAATTCACATAGACAGAGAAATGGAGAAACAACAAAATTACTCAATCAAAAACAACTAAATAGATAAAACAATTACTGGGGAACATAAATCACTTAGCATTAGATAACAGGGTTGGGCCTTGGCTTGCTTTCCTTGGCCAGAGAAATTACAAATTGAGGCAGAAGAAGGATCTAGAAACCTGTGTGTGATTCAGATGGAGATTTGGAATGATCTAGAAACTAATGGTGGTGTAGAAATATCTAGAATCCTACATGTGATTCTAGAAACCATTGGCGGTGTAGAAGGATCTAGAATCCTACACGAATTTGGCTTCACACTTAACACGGGCTTTGTCAGACTTTCCCAAATGGAAACCAATACTTAACTGACCATGGGCCCATTCATGTAGTTGGGCTATATATGCTCACCCTTACATTTAAACAAATACATTATCTGGCCTTTGTCAGACTTTCCCAAATAAAAACCAATATCTAACCAACCATAATCCCATTCATATAGTTGGGCTATATATGCTCACCCTTGCATTTAAACAAGTAAATTATCTAGCCCTAGATATATACATCCTAACAGCATTAATGAGTCTATAAACTGAAAAGTACTTATCACTTTCCCATGCTAATTTTTTTTAATAATAAAATGCAAAACATTCCACATCTCAAATGTCAGTATTTACAATTTTATTGGGACACGGGAAAAGTTACTCAGATGTAAAATGAAGCCCATTTGTGAATGGTTTTTTTTCTTTTTCAGTATGGTTTATAATCTGTTACTCAGATGTAAAATAAGCCCATTTGTGAATGTTTTTTTTTTTTCTTCTTTATGGTTTATGATCTGTTGGGTTTTTGACGCATGATCTGCATGGCGTTCTTATTGCAGAACATTTCTGGGGAGCGTCAGCGACTATTGTGTACACCATGCAAAGTGTCCTGTAATGATCGTAAAGAAGCCTCACGTGGGATCTCAAGCATAGCTAGTAGAGCATTGTGTATCGGCTTTGCTTTATGTAAAATAAATCGATGATTGCCTCAATTTAGTTTCTCTGGTTGGCGTTGGGTGTTGGACAGAACCCTAATTCCATTTTCTGGTCCAATACCACATTCACTTCAAATAATAACAGGGTTTTAAAATTAATATGTACACTTTTTATAAAACGTCATATCAAGATAGTACAAGATTTGAATCTAAAACAAGATTTGAATCTAAAATGTTTGGTCCAGTAAAATTTTATTTCCGCCATTATTACAAATTAAACTACCCTAAATAAACATATTGTAATGATATTTTAAATAAATTTAAAATTTTACATTATTATTTTTTAACAAAATATTGGCATATTATCATTCAAAATAATATTTTATATTTTACCATGATTATGATTACTCTGGTATATGAAGCTTTTTTTCAGCGGATGATTATTTTTGTAAACCTACATTTTTTTTGTTTTTGTGTGTAATATTTTTAATGTTGAATGTACGATTCAACTTATTTCTTGATATTATATATTCTATTTGTTAATGTTCTTTTTAATAAGGATACATCAATGTTTATATAATTTGGTGTAAGAGTGTTGCAATATGTATTTTTCCTTTTGATATTTAAGTTTTAGTATTATTTCCACTTTTGTTTTTTGGAATAATATTATTTTTAAATGATTTAATTTTATTTCGAAAAGTTAATAATTAAAATATATTTTTATAATTTTTTAATAATAAAGGGATAATTGAATTATTCAAATTTCATAATTTTATTATTTTATTTTTTTATAATTTATTTAGAAAGGAGGAATGTGCATTAAAATATATTATATCTTTAAATGTTTTACATTTATAGTAAATTAATTGAGAAAATACATAAAATAACAATGCATCTAAATCAAGTTAAGAATGATTAATTGTTCAATTTTGTGTGGTCTCTTATGATGTGTTATTGGTAATTCAAATATGGAAAAATAAATATTTGTTAATTTGAAGAGATGACTCAAGGTATTTCTATTGGACATTGAACATGGTGTAGAAAATAAAACATATGAAATTGAATTAGTTTTTTTCCCAAGGAAAAATCATAAGTTTCATTATGTGAAATATTGAAAATCACATATTGTAGATGCTGCTATGAGAGCATATGCCAAAAACTAGTGGTCTTGCCACATATTGAAAAAGTTTGAGGACTGTACAAAATTGTAGTTGATATGCTTACAGTATAGATAACAAAAAATGTATAATATCTATGACCAATACAAAAAAGAAACATAAGATTATTGTAAAGGTCCAAAGACAATCTGCAAAAGTTAGGGCATTGCTGCCCCTTGTGGAGGTTGCTCTATAAACGACATGTGAAAATATTGACAAAAGTCGTGCCCATTGTGTTCCTGTATCATCCAATAATCATGAGGTTGTTGCGTTGCCTCCTTGGAAAGGTTGTTGGAAAGTTGATTCCTTTCCCTGTAAATATGTCAAACAAAGATATAATCAAAATGATATTTTAATGACAAAACTTCATCCAATAAATTCCTGAGTGTGTGCACGTGGCATTCAACTCATATATTGAACCAATTTATAACAATCTTTGAATCATCAAATATCTGGAGGTGATGGATATATTTCTCAAGGGCATAAATCAAAAGATGTCGAAGGTTGTTAAGTTTGGAAAAATTGTTTGCGCATCTCCCTAATCCAATCTTCATTTTATAATAATGATCATCATTTAAATATAAGACAACGCCACCACCACAACCATTCAATTGTGTCGAACCATCGAAGAAAAGCCATTGAATAGATCTATTTATGGTCTTGGTCACAATAGTCCTATGATGATGCCAAGGATCATCATTCGAGAAAAAATTGTAGAGAGCAGTGATGTGAGGGATAGATAAGGTCCAATTAGGAGTTGAATCTTGAAAAATATATATGTTCCTTCCTATCCAAATACACTAGCAAACCAATAGAGGGAGATTGCAGATTTTAGTTGGGTGTGCGTGATTCCACTAGGGTTCCCAAGAGGCCTGGATCGATTCTCCAGACCACCTCAAATTGATATCCAATAATTGATATACCTGATGCCATAGATCAATTGCTGAGGGGAATTGAAGAAATAGATGATCAATGGATTCTACATCATTCTTATATAGGATGCACCATATGGGACCCTGAAAGGAATGCCACTGCAAATTGTCTCATGTAGGGGCTTTGTTACAAATTAAACACCACATGAGAAGCTTTTCCTTTGACAGGACTTTTAATTTCTAGAGCAAGCACCACCACCAAACATTGTTCTGAGGCTTATGATTAGCAAAAATGTAAGGATGATAGTCTTTAGGAGAGTAGGTGTCCGATTTGGAAATGACCCAAGCGATTTCATCATCCCAATCCTGTATCCTTATGTGAGCTTCAGATAACACATTGGTGAAGTCAGACCACTCCTAATTCCATGGAGCCGGAATCCGAAGGTCTTGTGCAAATTTCCAAACCTGTGCAAAGATAGTCTAGTTGTCAGGATCCACAACTTGATTTAGAGTCCTAATATCAAATGACTCCAGGAATAAGATGAGATCATGCGAGACAATGTGTGCATTCCCACTCCCTGACCAAGTGTCCAAGACGATGTGAACCTTGACTCCCGACCCCACTTTCTAGGCAAGGCCTAATCGAATATATGTAATAGAGTTCAATACAGATCACCAGATGGTTGAGATAGCCTTTCTATTCCAATTGGGCCACCTAATCCAATCTAATATGTTCTATGGACTGATATATTTCCTAATAACCACATCGGTCCATAAACTGGAAGAGGTAAGGATCTGCTTGCCCAAATTTGCTGTCAGGGCTCTTGAGAAACATTCGAGATTCTTCATCCCCTATCCACCACATTTCTTGGGCAGAGCAATATGTTCCCACCTTACCCATGCAAAAGTTCTACCTTCCCTACTTTCGCGCCAGAGGAATTTGCAGCATAATTGGTGAATTCTGGATAATATACCTTTAGGGATCCATGCTAACGACATCCAGTACATAGGAGTAGATTTCAAAATGGAACAAGTTGCCCCACACGAGAAAGCCAACAATGATGCCATATGTTAATTCTTCTTTCAATCTTAGCCACCAACCGTGTCCATTCTGCAATTTTATATGTATTGGGCTTGAGACGAAAACCAAGATATTTGAGGCCTTCATCAAATGCCAAAATTCTGTGTGGAAATCTCTGAATCACATAGTCAATTTCATATTAGGAACATCCTATGGTGCTAGGGAAGACTTCTCTTGATTTCCCACCATTCCTATAGCCTTACAAGAGATATTGAGAATGACATTAACGGAAGTGGAGTCACTGATCGAACCATTCAGAAATAAGTACATCATCCAGAAAAAGAAAATGAGATAAAATAACATTATCTTCAATTTTGATTCCTTTTAATCTCCCATGAAGCTTCTCCTTGATGATTAATCTACTCAGACCTTTCATGACCAGGAGAATGAGAAGGGGTGATAGTGGGAAGCCCTGCCTTAAACCACAATCAGCATGAAGGAAGTTTGAGGCTGATCCATTAATAAGGATACGTAAGATACAAATGAGAGACAACACATGATCCATAAGATGAAGGCATGGGGAAACCCCAGATGGGTCAGTAACATCCAGAGATACAACCAACCTATTCTGTCAAAAGCCTTAGAGAGGTCAATTTTAAAGATCATGCCCTTCAGCTTATTGATTTTTAGTGAATGAAGACATTCATGTGCAATCCCAATGGCTTCATAGATATGGCAGTTATTTAAAAAGGTAAATTGTTCTTGTGAAATGTGCTGGGATAAGATAGGCTTAATGTGGTTCTCAGTGATTTTAGCAATAATCTTATAGATGCAGTTATAGAGAGAAATGGGCCGAAAGTCATTAAAAGAGCTAGGGTTATCAAATTTGGGAATCAAGGCAATAAAGGTGGCAATGAAAGCATCGTACATCCTACCATTCTTTTGACATTCCTCGATAACCCCAAGGAGATTATGCCCAAGTAGTTCAAGGAGTTCCAAGTAGAATTCCACAAGCCATCCATTCGAGCCTAGGTTCTTGTCTTTCTTGAACCATTTGAGGACAACTTCTAGTTCCTCCATATAAACATGTGCATTGAGTGCTTCTGTTGCCTCCTCATCCACAAATATGGGGAATAGACCAACAATGTTAATGATTTTAACAAGTGATGCCTCCTGTGGAGCTTTGAATAATTGCTTAAAATGTGATATAACTAGATTGGAAAGACTATTGAAGGATTGCACTAATGAACCCTCACCATCTTCCAATGACCAAATAACTTTGCTAGCTTTCTGCCCTTTGGCAAATTGCTAATTTCTTTTTGTATTCTCATCTCCAGCATGGATCCAAATGGCTCTGCTCTTGAGTCTCCAACTTTCTTCCCTATCTTTTAAGATTCTTAGGCAATCAACTTTGAGTTTGATGACTTTCTCTTTCACTTCCGTGGAGACATAACATCCTCCAATTGGATCTTCTAATCTGGCAAGAGATTCTTCTATGAGTTTGAGAGCTTCTTCATTCTTCTTTTTATTTTCCTTTTCCCATTTAGTCATCTTCTTTTAGAGAAGGTCAAGCTTCCTAGCAAAATATGTAGCCATAAACTGTCCTTCGGATAGAGAATTATCTTGTCATGTATCTTTGACAATGTGTTGATATTCCTCATCTTGAAGCCATGTCGAATTGAATTTAAAACAAGCTTTTGGTTTAGGGGATACAACAACTATCTCAAGGTATATAGATGAGTGATCTAAAATCCCTCCCGAGGCAACCAATCACCTAACCTTCATAAATTTTTCCATAAGGACCTCCTTGATGAGAAATCTATCAAGTTGTCTAGCAAGCATTGCATCCCCCATTCTCCGATTTCTCCAAGTTGGTTGTAAACGAGACACATGAATATCTATCAAGTTGTTTTCCTCTAGTAATTGAACAAAGTAGTCTAAGAGGGAATCGATTTGGGAATGATTTCCCCATGATTGCATGTCCAATAGAGAAATTTAGATCACCTCCCAAAATGATATTATTCGTTGTCCTGTGACAAGGGCCATATATATTCATAATACGAAGTTCCATCCCTAAATCTTCTGAGAATATATTTTCCATTAATACTCCACCCCTCCCCTAGACATTTAACAACTTCATGGTCCTTCCATCGACACCTACAACTATGCCACCTGATCTGCCTTGTACATCTAATGCATGGAAGGTCCAACCAAGTTTGAGGGCTTCCCAAAGTGAGTAGATATGTGATCTACTCCCAAGCATTTCTTGTAAGAAAACCACATCAACCTTTTCTAAGTCTAAAAGCCTCCTAAAGGCTAGTTTCTTGGTGGGTGTTTCGGGTGAAAGCACCCTAGGGCCTTGGGTTAGAACCCCAACAGAGCAGAATCAAACTACAACAAGAAATACTCAAACAGCTCAAGCAAGATGCTTATATTATCAAACTATGTAAGAGTGACCGTACCCAGATTTCCTTCGTTTGAGTAGGTCGCACAGGGTTTAGACCCTCTGCAACTCCCAATGTTCTTCAAACCTGAAAATCATTCAATTCGAACATACATAGTAGTATAAAAGTAAAGCATATTCATGAAATTGACTTTATATCATATAAACAAATGATTGATCATACATCAAAATGACATTCATATATGAATTAAAACATAATTTCATGCATAGACATAGTTAATTTCGGAAACAAGACAACATTTCTTTTATTGTAGTAAGGTATAAATAACATGGAGAGAATTCACCCGAGTCTTTCTCTAGCTCCAAGTGGAACTGTCCTCTAGATTCGTCCTATCCCAGCCTTCAACAATCTTCTTCCATCACCAACACCATGATATCTCAAGCAAAAGGAAGGATATCTATAATCAAGGAAACAAGAGTTTCTTGAAGCTTGGGGAAGTGCATGAGGCAGAGGGATTGATCAGACTCTGTCAAGGATAATCTCAGTATAATAACTCTATCTCTTCTCTTCTCCCTAAGACCTTCCCATAGAGGTCTATTTATACCTCTCCCAATTAGTTTTTAAGTTGGGAAACAGTTGGGCCATAGGCAATAGGATGTAATCAACAAGTAAAACCCATGAACTCCGCCCAAAATTAAGGAAATTTAAATTTTTAAGTGTTTTAATACATATACACAGGTTGGGTATTGACTGACCTGCGTGTACATGCTGTTAGTTTAGAGAAAAGTAGCGTACATGGAATAAAACACTGTTTTTTATATATTTGGACCAAGTCTGGAAGGAGGGGTTTCCCAAGGCCATAAGAAAAGCATCATATATACCAGGAGTGGTAAATGCTGCTATAATAGTAGGGCTAGCTAGACCCCTATGGTTAAATGAGATACACTTCATTGGGACACCAGATCCAGGTTTCCTCTTGCTCCAAGAACCCTTTCAAGTGCTACATTCATGCTTGCCTTATGAATGGCCTTAGAAATGAAGGATTGCCTTCCACAAACATGTTTATTCAATTGAGGGGACGAATGTTCAATTTCGTGCCACATGGGAATACACTGTTTGGCTAAGGATCTTAGAAAGTATCTATGGCTGGATTCGAATTTGGATGAGGCGTCCCCTCTATCATTATTAGGGGCCAGGGAGGCACAAGGGATTGTGGGGGAGGGGGCTTGGCAGCAAGTAGGGACAGAGGCCAGAGCACAAGTAATATAACTAAAAACACAACTAGAAATGATGAACCCAAAGTGATGAGGTAGACAAGATACATCTGAAGAATGTGTACTATATGGATTAAGGGGAGGAAGGGAGAAATAAGTACCCAAAGTGGATGCTATTGAAAATTCCCGAGCTCTAGTGGCGATTGGAGACAGAGGCAAGAGGAGGAAGCGTTGTTCACTTTCTTGTTCTTATCCTTTTGTTTCATGGGTCAATGGCTTTTGAGACCTCCAATTCAACATATTAGAGCCTGTGCCCTAACCATCTTCCTTGACCACTGAATCTCCAGCCTGTTTTTTTTAGCTAGTAGGGGATAATCCTTATAGGCATGGCCAACTTCATGACATATGCGGCACTAGAAAGGGAATCCTTCGTAGGCCAATTTCTTCAATCTGATGTTGCCCTACCATTGCAGCCTTAGGCTTTCTACCAAACCCTCTTATGTGTCCAGATGAACCAAAATGTGAGTGTATGCCATATTTCTATAATCTAAGAAGGATTTTTCATATTCTAATAACACCCCTAAGTCATTACCAACACAACTGAAAACATATTTAGTCTAGAATTGAAGTGAAGATCCAGGCATTATGACCCAAATTGGACTTGCCCCCAATAGTTCTCTCTCCGGATCAAGTAATGGGGTCCACTGTTTCAGCAAAACCGACATCATTTCAATGTGCCAATATTTTGATAGGATCGAGGAGACATGCTTAGGTCTATGGAAATGCATGGAAAAACATCCTCTGGTCATGGTTACCACCAATGGTAATGAATTGAGAATTTTCCCCCAAATTTCAGTAACCCACTTCTTTAGACGCAACACTGAGTACTCTCTACCATAGACCCTTCCAATTAATACTCTGTCTACAGTGTTCATGACTTCGTCCAACCTGATTCCCTCCCCTAACACCAACAATCTTCTTCTTTATCTAACTTTGGTTCTTTTTGTTTTATTTTCTCGTTTCTTCTGAGGCCCTCCCTTGGGAACAACAGGGTGTTGTGACAATGAATTTGAAGGGGAATTAACCCTTGCTTCCGTTTGCAGGCAATTTTGGGAATTGACCGGGGGACCAACCAAGAAACCCGATGTCTTAGTAGGTGCAGAGGTTTCAAGGTCCTAAAAAATGTTCGCAATGTCTGTAGGATGGATCTTCCCTCCAACTATAAGAGAAGGAACCCTAGAGGGACCCATATTAGAATTATAAGTTGTCTCCTCCAAGATCCCACCTTAATGGGGAACCCTGTCAGTGAGTGCTGAAGATGAGCAAGGTTGAAGCATGTTGCTAGGAATTATAGTGAAGATGGTGAAGGAATCGAAAGATTAGCATGCGGCTGAGAAAAGGGATCCACAAGAACCTTAGAGCTCAGAAACCTAAGCATGTGTTGACCGAAAACAAAAGTACTAACAAAGTCTTGTGGACTAGGGTTTTCAAAAACCACCTTCAGTGAAACCCTAACCTTTGCCACCTGAGAGATTGGTAACCCTTCTGCTACCGGTGGATCCATCATTGGAGGTTGAGGTGGTGATTCTGTCTAGATCAGTAATGATTCATATGGGTCAGCAGAATAATCAACGAGATCTTCGTTCATATCAACATGCAGATCTTGTCCTGCATCCATCTAAAGCCTCCTCAAAAATTGACAGACAAACCCCACTCCAAAACTTACCGATCAACAACCCCGAAAAAAGTGATAGAGTTGATTGCCTAGACCGAAAACGACAATAATCTTCAGCTCACTGATGGGAGTTAACAAAACTCACTCAAAGGGTGTAGGTTCAAGTCCTCGCGCAAAGATAGAGCCATCATTCCTATCCTCGATCATATGATCGTATCTCCTTGGTCCCACATTTCTTATACCTCTAACAACTTATTTTATTGGAGAATTTGAGATGGTCTTATACCTGTAGCAACATCTTATTCCTCGTACAAAATTGAATTAGTTATAGGAATATATAATTTTATTTTATAAAATTTGTGTATAAACATGTGAAATTTGAGTTTTTATAATAGTGATATGTGATTCTTCATGCCAAATAGAATTCATATGTTTCCATTGGTGAATACCTTAACAATGGAATTTTCTTTAAAAGATCAATAATAATGTTGATAAAAAGTCATAGAAGAAATAAAAGAGGTATGTGTTTCAAGATTCTAGCAAATAAATAAATATATTTGAGATAGTAAATAACTCCCCTCTCTCTCTCTCTCTCTCTATGTGTGTGTGTGTATATATACACACACACA